>OVAN01001906.1:0-37072 GCA_900406275.1 Anastatica hierochuntica | reverse complement strand
TATATATATATATATATATCATGAATTATCTATTGTTTTGCCTACTAAATAATATTATTATTCCATGAATTGTAAAACCAAGCCCATGCTCTAATATTATTCTCATAATTTTTTTAATATCATATCTATTAGAGCTGCAATTATTATCCGAAATTCAAGATCCGATCAGTTGTCTGCTCCGGTCAGATCTGAAAAATCAGGACATTTGGAGTGTTCAAATCCATATCTTGATCCAGATAATAATAAATAATAAGAAAAACTAAAACTGATATCCGAGATCCGTAGATGTTAGTAACACTTTTTATATGTTAGACATTTTTATGTGGTCATCATTCTCCTAAACTTGAAACCCAATAAAAATAAAGTCCATTGGAAAATTTAATAAACTAGATAACATACAATACAATATAAACATAATTTAAATAATATTTTGTGTTTGAGTTTCTGTGTAAATGTAGTTTTGAAAATTTAATAATTTTAATGCTTAAAATTAAATAAGATCTGAATATCCAGATTTCTTTGCGGATATTCGCTAACGAGTATCCGAGATTTTCTGATCAGGACCCGGATAGTGAAAATTAGGCATGAGCATATTAGTATTCGGGTCGGGTTCGAGTCAGGTATTTCGAGTTTCAGGTTTTTAATTTTTAGGTTGGATCCATCTAGGTATTTTTTGAGTTCGGTTAGATTCGAGTTCAATTTCGGGTATTTATTTTATGAACCAAAAAATACCTGATATTTGTTCGGGATTTTCGGTTAAAGTAATTTGGTCACTTTTAAATACCCGAAGTATCCAAAAAATACCCAAAATATCCAAAGTAACCAAAAATTTAGAAAATACAAGAATAAAAAACTAAAATATACCCATAAATATTCAAAATTACTTGAAGTATCTGAAATACTTAAAAAATTAATAATATTTAAGAATAAAAATTATAGTTTTGATTATTTATATTATACATATATAAAAATATAAATACTATTTTGGACATTTAGTTATTTTAAGGTATTTTAAGTACTAATTCGGTTCTCGGTTCGGTTCCGATTCGGTTTCGGTGCTTTTAGATATTGAGGTTAAGATCCGTTCGGGTATATCAAATGCTCGAATTTGGGTTAATATCTACCTTTTCGGTTTGAGTTCGGTTCGATTCTTTGAGTCCGAGTATTTTTTCCACCTTTAGTGATAATGCGGATCCGATAGATTCAGATTTGGATCTAAATACTCAAATTTTTGGATATTTGATCCATTTCCAAGCTTAATATCTATGTAATATTTCTGAAAAGGCAAGCGCACACATATATAAAACCTTTAACATCACCATCCATTTTCATTTCTATTTGGGCAAAGTACATAATATAATACGCAGAAATAGATATTACAAGATGGCACAAGGCTGCCAGAAACATTTTAACATATAAATATTTTATCTTACATATCATTTACGAAGTGATTTTGCATGAAATAAAAAGTTAATGTCTTATTAATTAATATAAAAACTTGAAAAGCAAAAAATAAATTAATTAAAAATTGGAAAAGGAAAGTTTACCAAGAAAATATATTTTAAAATGAATATTTTTATAATCTTTTTAAATCATTATCATAAATAATTTAAAGATTAAACTTAATTTATTATTTTAAAATTCTCAATAATATCCTAATCACCATTATAATCAAACTAGACTTTTTTAGACGAAATAATACTCTCTTATCTGTTAAATATAAAATAAACCAGAAAGAGACTAAAAGTTGAATTTACTAAATAAAAGTTTAAATTTCATGAATTAAATAGCTAACTGCAAAATTTCTAATAAAAAAATATAAAAAGAGTTTATAATGAATGATTTATAAACCAAAGTGTAGATTTTATTTTCAAAAATTTTTTTAAAAAATATGAAAGGCTTAGGTTCACCCATTGTTAATCATATTAATTACTTTTTTTCGCCGAAATCATATTAATTACTGATGAACCAAAATTTATATTTTTTAAATGACTAAATAAAACATAATAATAAATTGTGAACCAACACTAACATTGCAATTATAACTACGGATGATTTAAGATTTATATACCAAAATCTTTGCAAAAAACATAAAAATATATTACACATATTAAATGGAATAGGTTATCCATTTTTAACATTGTTACATTCATGTAATAAATTGTAATGAGTAAATTTGAAAACTAATCATATTATCACATTTTCTCTTTTCAAAAAAACATACAATAATAAAAAATGTAATAAACTGTAAATTAACATCAATAATGTATTCTTAAAAAGAATGATTGAAGATAAATGTTATTAATATCATAGTTGATCGAATGTCAAAAAGTTTCATTTAGACTATATAAAATGATGTGTGTTATCCAAATTAAAATTATATAACAAACTATAATGAAAAAAATTTAAGAATAACACTGTAGAACACTGAAAACAAAAACTTTCAAAATATCATTAAACGTCTATGAAATATTTAGCATAACAGTTTGTAAACTAATAAAATATTATGTTACTATATTATTAAATCTATTATTACTTTTTTTTTAATTCAACTCAAACCTTGTTATTAATATCAATTGTAGCAATCCAAGTGTATATAATGTGAGATACAAGTTGGGACGTAATGGTGATACAAGAATGGAGAGAGGTGAAGCCATTGTTGTTGTGTTAATGTATGAGCCGGAACATTTGAGTTTCTTGATGTCCAAACAAATCGAATCTCATCAAATTTTCTTGACCATTGTTGTATATCGCAGATCCAATTTGTAAGGCGGAAGTTGTATGACTCACCTTGTATGAGTTTTGTAGCCTGAATGCTATCCCCTTCAAATATAATCCTTCGAAACCCTTTAGTCCAGGCATGTTGTATCGCAATGGTGAGGCTTTGTAACTCTGCTTCAAGGGCAGTGTCCACATGCCGCCCTGTTGCTTGACCCGCGCCTAGGAATTGTCCAGAATCACCACGGAATATTCATCTTGCTACTGCCTGACTTTGATCTGTTTTGTAGCCACCATCATAATTACATTTGATCCAATTAAGTGGAAGCATTACCCACTATGTTTCATGTATGCGATGGTTGCTTGGTTGGTCAATAGAACTTGATGGTGCTTGGTGCTCATATTCTGCTCGTGACCAGTCCTCAGCATCCCTGTTTGCTAGCTCAAAGTCTTGGCATGCCATTGTAGCTCGTGCGTTAAAGGTGAGGTCATTACGGCTCTTCCACAACCTCCACAAGATCCAGAGAGGCAGCTGTTTATGAGAGTTTGAGTTTTTGTTTGCAAGGCAGTAGGAGACTATAGCTTGCATTTTTTCTTCAAAAGATGTGTCCAGCTCATAGATTATGGGGATCGGGATGTTAGCTTGTCTCCACACTTGCTCTGCATGAGGACATAAGAAGAAAAAATGTTGCTCTGTTTCAGCCGTGTGTAAACATCGTTTACAGTGCTCTTGATTCGTGATTGTTCTTCTTCTTAACTCTGCTCTCGTTGCTAGAGCCCTGGAGCACATTCTCAACAGAAATGACTTGACTTTAGGTGCTGTCCTTAATCTCCATAAGTTTCCTTTGAGAAGATTATTTCCATAAGGAGGAGTGATGTTACTTTGATCTGTGTGCATCGCTAACTAGTATCCACAGTTTACGGTGTATGAGCCATCTGTGTTATAGTGCCAGCCTAATAGATCCTCACAAGGGGTGCTTGGGAGTCGAACCTTGAGTATAAGGGGTATATCATCTTCATAGACTAGCTCCTGAAGTCTTTCTTCGTTCCATTGATTTCTGTGTGGGTGAAGGAGCTCGCGTACCAGTGAGGAAGAATTATGAGTGCTTTGTTTACTTCGTGGGGGCCTGGGAATGTCTAGGTTTAGCCAATGATCTGACCAGATGTTTGCTGTATTGCCCGAACCAATCAAGTAACGCACTCCTTTTTGGATCAGATCGCGCCCATGTAGCAAAGATTGCCAACCGAAACTTGGTTATCTTCCTCGTGTCGCTTCAAGTATAGTAGTTCTAGCAAAGTATCTCCCCTGGAGGGTTCGGGCTAGTAGACTCTGAGGTTGCGCCACAATTCACCACACTTGTTTCGCCAATAGAGCATCATTAAATTTTTCGAGATCTCGAAATCCTAGGCCTCCTTCCTTTTTTGTAAAGCACATTCTTTTCCCCGATAACCAATGTATCCACCTTTGTTCATTTGTATCGTTCCACCAGAAGTTATTGACGATCTGTTCAATTTTTTCACAAATAGCTTTCGGCAGCTTGAAGGTATTCATCGTGTAAACGGGCATAGCCATAGCTATTGCTTTGAGTAGAATTTCCTTGCCTCCGAAGGATAGAAATCGTTTACTCCAACCCTCTGTTTTTTCGCGGACCTTCTCTACAATTTATTAGAATAGATCAATTTTCTTTCTGCCGAACTGCTCCAGGAGACCTAGATATTTGCCATACCGTCCATCATTGAAGATTTGCAACTGTCTTTGTATAGTTGTCTTCATCGTTTCTGGAACTCGCTTTCCAAAAGTGATTGCTGATTTTGGTTTATTAATCCTCTGTCCAAATGCTCTCTCGTACTGCGTAAGTATATCTTTGAGTGTCGCACTCGCTTTTGAGTGGACTTGGCAAAAAAATAAGCTATCATCTGCAAACAAAAGATGGCTCAGGACCGGACTCTTATTGCTTATTTTGATCCCTCTTATAACACCTCTATCTTCTGCCCTTTTTAATATGTGTGTTAGGACCTCCGCGCATAGAATGAAGATATATGGTGATAGTGGATCCCCTTGACGTAAGCCACGTTCGGGTCTGACATGTCCATAGGGTGAGCCGTTGATATTGATTGAGAAAGTGACGGTTCGGATGCATATCATTACCCAATTGATCCACTTCAATGGAACCCCATTCTAAACATCGTCATTCGAATGAAGTCTCATTCCAATCAATCATATGCTTTCGTGATGTCCGTTTTAACCGCCATGTAACCGCTGGAACATTTCCCTCGTATCTTAAGTGAGTGTAGGGCTTCATGAGCTAAAATAATATTATCCGTAATGTGACGTCCCAGGATGAAAGCAGCTTGTTCTTCGGAAACGAGGTCGCCTAAATGCTTTTTAAGTCGGACTACTAGGATTTTGGAGATTATCTTATAGCTCACGTTACACAAGGCGATAGGTCAAAACTCTTTCATGGTTCTCGGGTGATCAGTCTTCGGGATGAGGCAGATGTTAGTGTGGTTGAGTGCTGAGTTCATACTTTCACAGTCAAAGAACCGGTGTACCTCAGTAATGATTTTTGGTTTAATATCCTCCTAGAAAGTCTGATAAAAGGACCCGGTGAACCCGTCAGGGCCAGGAGCTTTTGTCGAACCAATATTGTACACAACGTCCTTGATTTCCTCTTCTGAAACTGGCTTTGTAAGGTCTTCATTTATCTCCGTCGTAACACGTTCTTTGAACCCGTTAAACACGTGATAATAATTATTGTTAGTGCTCAGGTTGATTTTGAAGAGTTCTGAGAAATAAGTTTCAGCTACTTCCGCAATAGCTGATGTTTTGCGGTGTTCAATTCCTTGATCATCAATAATGGTGTGTATTTTGTTTCGACTTCTTCTATTTCGGGTGGTAGCAAAGAAAAATTGTGTGTTGCGGTCTCCACATTTGAGACATTGGTTGCGACTCTTAATTTTCCAGAACTTTTCCTCTTGCACATAGGCTTCATTGAGCCGTTTGCGAAGCCCGTGTAAAGATTCAATACTATCTCCTTGTTTTGTGGCTTTATCCAACTTCTTCTTTACTCTGTCTATTTCCTCTCTAGCATTGTATCTATTCACTCTCTTCCAGCAAGCTATTGATTTCCTGCTTGTAATGAGTCTGGTCGCCAAGTCAGTGTTCATGTCATTGTGGCCATGCCATCCTCGTAGAACTGATGCTTTGAACCCAACCCGCTGGATTAAACGATCATCAAATTTGAAACATCCTTTGTTTCTTTCTGGATCAGCTGTGATAGTTGTGATCACTGGCCTATGATTAGATATTCCAATATCCAGAAACTCAGATGCTGATGCAGGATATAGGTCCAATAACTCACTGTTTGCAAAAGCTCTGTCAAGGCAGCTTTGTACATGATGGTTCCCACGTTTACCAGCCCAAGAGTACTTGTTTCCTGTGTGTTTAAGATATTTAAAATCACACCGTTGAGTCATACATCTAAAAGCTCTGAAGGATCTTTCCTGTCTTACATTTCCTCTGATTTTCTCATTGTTATGTAAGAGTTCATTAAAATCTCCAAGGGCCAGCCATGGACCTTGTCTTTGTTCTGCTAGTGATTCAAGTGTTGACCATGTCACATGTCTTAATGATGGATCGGGATTGCCATACAAACAAGAGAAGTAGAGAACCATTCCATTAATTTGAAGTTTACAGTCGACAAGATTCGAAGATTGCGAATAAACAGAAACTGAAGTACTACTTTTCCACATAACAACTAGACCACCACTAAGCCCACATGGAGATACAATGACATTCCTGTCGAAACCTAAGTCAGTACATACACCACTAACATACTCATCCGATTGCTTTGTTTCCAAAAGGCAAATAATATCTGGGAGAAAACGCTTGTTAATCTCCTTTAGATATCGAACTGCTAGGTCATTGTCCAAGCCTCGGCAGTTCCAAAAGGCTGTCCTCATGGTTGAGTCGGTGGATTCGGGCCCACCGCACCTCCAACATCAATTAGTCCAGGCTGTGTGTCTACACCAGCATCTGTTACTCTCAAATGATTCGCCTCAGGTACCAACATCGTCTCTTCAGGACCAATCTGATCCACAGCGGTTTCTTGTTCTTCATTCGTGGTGCCACTGCCTTCACTAGTATCAAACCTTTTGGTTCTTTTTGCGTTTAGCTCGATCCTCGTCTTCCTTTGTTTCTGCATAAGTAGTATAAAGTCCCAATTCATCTTCAGATACAGTGTTAGTAGCCTTACCAGGACTGTTAATCAAGCCAGTGTCTCCTCTCTCGACACCATCAACAGCAAGACCCGTTACTTCCGGAGGGATTATTATCGAGTCAAGTGGTTCAGCCCTCAGCCCTGGCATATCAATGACATTTGTAGCTTCCTTTTCTTCTGGTTCTGGAGCCGGCACATCCTGGACTTCACGCTGAGTCGGGCCTTCATACATGACTCCATGGGGACCAGGACCATCAGGAAATCCATTTTCCTCATGGGGACCAATTTCACGAATCTGGACCCCTGGATATCCTTGTATCCTTCTAGGCATGTCTGCATCATCATCATCATCATCATCGGGTCCTGCGTTATCTACAACAGCATGATAAAGACAGTGTCCAGGGTCATGTGTCATGAGGCCACAAATGTCGCAGAAGCCACGAAGGCGCTCATAGTGAAAATAGAGCAGTGTGTTAACTCCTGGTGTGAATTGGAAGTAGCGTTGGAACCTGAGGGGTCTATTAACATCCCAACTTATCTGGACACGTACATATTCCACACGAATGGCCAGCATCGAGACAAAGTCTACCTCCATAAGTTGGCCCAACGCTCTTCCGATATGAGCAATGACCTCCCGGTTGAGAAATTAGAATGGGATACCACAGATTTGTATCCAGAATGGTATGAAGTTCATCGTCAGAGGGTTTAACAATGGAGACCAGCGTTCCATGATGAGCATTCTTCCTGTGAATGACCATGGTCCCCTTCGGAGTACCGCCATCATTGATTCCTCAGAAGGAAAAACAAATTGGAAACGCGGTAGTCAAGGAGCCGGCCATAAACCACACCATCTAAGCCCCATACCCGAGGAAGATTCGAGATGATTGATCGGATATTCTGGCGGGGAGGCATGGCAGGCCTTCCGATTATCACAAATCGATTTTCCTGGGATGCTTGAACCACCACTTCCGCCGGAAGCACAAATGGTTCTTCCTCTGCTCCTAAGTTGAGATTTTGTAGTTGTCTGAAGAGATTATCGGCCATGGTTAGAGAATCGATGGTGAGAGGGGTTTTTGCGTTGATTGTTTCTGTAATTTTGAAGGTTGAAGAAATCTGGATTTCGTCAGATTTATATGGATGGTGTGAGTAGAGATCAACCGTAGAAGTTTCATCACGTTTCCCAGGAGAGGGGAAAGTGGGCAAAGGAATCAGATCGTGGGAGGAACACCAGAAAACCGTCCCCACGCCGGTGAAAACCGTCTCAACCGCCGGAGCGGCGAGAGAAAACATGTTTTTCTTGGTAAAAAATCGCCTAAGTAATCGTCAGTCGCCACGTAGCCAACCGCATATATATTAAATCTATTATTACTATCTTTTGATATCGCATCGTATGCTGTCCAATTATATTATTCACAAAAATAATTAATTATTAAGTTTTTTTGATAAAAAATTAATTATTAAGTTGTGGGGACAAGGGAGAAATAGATTGATATAGACGATTGTCTATCTATCATTATTGAAAAGATGTTGTGAGAGAGGCTATCACAGGTTACTTATCACATTTTGTACAAGATGTAAACATTGATGTTGAACTTTTCTCTGTTTGGTACGACCATTTTCAAGACGCAAGTATGAATTGTGAACCTCTCTCTCTTTGGTAAGACCATTTTCCAGATGCAAGTTTGAAAGCCCTATCAAAAGCTGCTAGGTAGTTAAGGGTTTCTTCATGAAATGTCCTCCGACAATGGATATTTAAAAGAGTTTGTTTAAGCTTTATGGCATATCATCAAAGGAGATTTTACAAGTGCCTTCAATCCTGCAAAAGGAGATTTCACAGTAAGGAGATGGAGAGAAAAGAGAAAAGGAGAAAGGAGATTAATGCAGTGCAATCCTACAGAAGACAGACTCGACACGCTAAGGGAGAACGCACGATCGGCCAAAAAAAATAAGGAGCTTTTGATCTGAAAATTTTACATAAGGAAAGAAGACTTAAATCGAGATTCTCCAATTTACAAAATAATTTTTCATTAAGTATTGCGATAGTTATGGCCGATTTACAGAGAAGTATCTGTGCAGTCCGAATCTGCGACGAGTCGGAGACTGAAAAGTGTTTCCGAGGGCAAATCGTGTATGATCGGAGTCAAACTAAAGCCTACAGATAGAGGACATCAAAAGCGACATTCGGACCGTCCGGATTGAGGAATTAACGTTAGTTTGTGATTTTGAGCTTCGTTTTTAAGTAATTCAGAGTCTGTCAATTTTCAAGAAATAGCATATCAGTTTATTTTTCGGTTTTGGTTGAGTCAAGGGTTAATTTCAGAGTTTATCTTTTGTGTGATCAATGTAGAAACTTCTCTGAATCCAGTGGTAAAAGGAACACAATTTTGGGTTCATAAGAGTGGAGAAACGCGTTCCGAAAGTTAGTGCGGCGAAATTTTCCGCGTCAAAAAGCAAGTGGAAGAGCACCGAGTTCGAGCTTCCGGAGAGTTGCAGAGGCCTGAGGCGTTCTGGAGAACATTATTTTCCTCGGTAAATAAAATTACCATATTGCCCTTGGCCCGGGTTTCTGTTTTGAGAAGTTTCCAAATATGGCAGGTTTCCATATTTGGAAAGTTTCATCTTTAGGAAAGATTCCCTTTTGGGCAGATTTTCCTTTTTGGCAACTTTCATTTTCTTGCAAGTTTCCTTTTAAGGAAAGTTTTCATTTATGGCAGGTTTCCATATATGAAAATTTTCCGTTTTTAGCAGGTTCACGTTAACATCTAACCAGGTTCTTATTCCACGTTTTTTTTTTTTCCGGAAGAGAATTAGCAAATGAGAAGAAGGATGACGGAAAATCAACGTGGGGTAAAAGCTCAGAAGGAAGATCGTTAGTCAGACATTCCAGAAGCGTGTCTACCATGTGGCCAAGGTGAGGAGGTTCTCGGTTTCGTCGCATTCGGTATTTGTTTAAATTGTTTGTTAGTCTAGGGTTAATCCTGCCAAAACTTAATTTACGATAAATTCAGTGATTAATTTATGATGAATTCATTGATTAATTGTTGTTGTTTTTCATTGTTTTCAGTTGTTTGGTTATAGGGTTTTTCAAAGAGATCATATCATCATAGATTGTCAAGTGTTTGTTTAGGGATTCGTATTTTCTTTGTCTCGGTTGATTATGTTGTATGATTACTTTAGAGCGACTTTAGTAGTCTGATCATAGGTAGATTTACATTCCAAAAGCTTGATAAATCACCTGAAACTAATCTTTGACAAGCTGAGTTGCAAGGAGGCTTCGAAAGTATACCGCATTGGCTCAATGTACTTACCGAAACATGTATCCATATAATGCATGTTTAACTTCTGTAAGGACCGTGCGAAAGTTGAATCCCTTGGTTGATTAGGCATAGAATCTCGAACCTCGAAAGTGGAGAGGAGTTATATAAGTGTTTTCGAGTTCTATACGGTTCTTATTTTCTGATCACTAGACATTATGGTTTCTTTAATGCATGATTCTCTACAAAATTCCTGAATGCCTAATGTTTTTCCCCATTGATTTACAACCCTTTTACTTTCTTTTTGTTGATGTCTTTTCATTATTTCACTCACCAAACCTCTTTTACTTTCTGTTTTAGCTTAAATAATTCACAAAATTCGTAGTGTACGATCTAAGTTCTCGTAGGATCGATAGTTGAAGTACTACTATTACGATGTGCACTTGCAGTTGTAGTGTGGTGTTTTGGGTGAAACTTGATAGCGTATCACCCACCACCTAAAATCTTATCAAGACTTCGAGAAGAGAACAATTGCCGCCCTGCAGCAAAACGCCATCCGAGAAGCAAACCCAATAACCACCAAACTTCTATCAAGAAGAAAGCCTCTCAATACAACCAAGGAGGCGATAAAAAATTAATATATCAATTTTGGCTCTATAACTAAGAATATTTCAATGCTAAGGATGACCATAAAGACAAAATTAAAAGAACTTAACCACTATAAAGAGAGAACACCTAAACTGCACATTAAGAGCCTAAAGACAAAATAAAGACAGCTAAAACCCGAAACGCATATCTACACACTAGAACCAGAGCAACTCGGAAGAGAAGTAAAAACAAATAAAATCTAGATGGAAGCCAAACAACCTAAAAGCTTCATACCAACAAACGGATACCTCATATCTTGTTAACAAAACCAATAAGACTTAGAAAAGCTTCAAGAGTTGCCAAAGAAGAGATAGCAAACACAAGCAGATGAACTCATACCAGAACGCTGAGACATTGATTCTCAATCTCCATTCTTTCGGTGGCCTGAAAACAAAAGAAGAACAATAAACTCCATCAATTGCCCTTGACAAAGCTACTACAAACATGAGGTCTCTTGAAAACAACACGAAATTCACGATTAAAACCACCGGTGAAAGATATATTTTTGTGTAGAAGCTCACAAAAAAACCGAAATGGGCAAGATGATGAGGGGGGAAGGTCACTCAAGGTGGAGGTAATAACCACCAATCACCTAAGAAACCCTCTCCAGCCAAGATCTGATATTAGTTTTTAGGACTAACAAGAGAGAGGCACCCAACTATTTTTGGTAACTTGCTGAATATTCTATTTATGATAGGTTTTAACACTTCCTGTTCCTGTTAAACATAAATTACAGTTCATGTATCAATATTTTAACAGTTTTATGTTTTGGCTCGAACTTGGAACTTTCATCATAAACCCATCTAAACTTGGTTTGAGTGTTTGGTTACGTTTGCAATTTTAAGGTTAAGAGTAACTATAGAAAGGTTTTGTAACATTTCAGACCGCTAAATTTGGCCGAAGTTGAATTTTCCTAAAATGCTGAAAATGTAACATATTTATATATCTCCTAAAGCTAAAAGAAACCTTAAAAACTATTTTCCTATCGTTGTTGTTGTTGCTTTATCGAGAAAGAGAGAGCGCTAGAGAGAAAAAGAGTCGAAAGGGAGAAGAAGAGAAAGAGAGAGAGGGAGTGGGAGAGAGAGATGGTGCCGATGGGAGATACCGAAGAGAGGTGGAGAACCATGGAGGAAGAGGAGAAGAAGAAGCTTGCCGAGGAGGAGAAGGGAGGAGAAAGATCTACGACAAAGAGGAGGAGGGAGAAGAAGAAGAGAGAGTCGCGGCCAAGGGAGGAGGGAAGAGGATCGCGACAGAGAGAAATAAAGAAGAAGGCGACGCGATGGAGGAGAGAGAGAGGAGGAGGAGGAGATCGACGACGAGGGAGAAGAAAGAGAGAGAGAGAGAGAGAGAGAGAGAGAGAGAGAGAGAAAGAGAGAGAGAGAGAGAGAGAGAGAGAGAGAGAGAGAGAGAGAGAGAGAGACATTGTCTTTGAGGATGGAGAAAGAAAGGAGAGAGAAAGAGTGAGGAAACCCTAACCCTAAGGGATCCCAAGAGACTTAAATAAGATGGTAGATTGGAGGAGAAGTCATCCTCTGAGCAAAACCCTTGATCTGAAGATGGAGACAAACCACCAATCCTAGAGACTATCTAGCCTAGGCTCGACTTAACGACCCAATCAAGAAATCTCACTTAGGCATATAAGACATTATGTCATTAACGATACATAATACATAGTTTTCTTATATGCATAAGTGTGATTGTTTGATTGGATCGTTAAGTCGAGCCTAGGCTAGATGGTCTTCGGGGTTGGTGGTTTGTCGTCATCTTCAGATCCAGGGTTTTGCTTAGAGGATGACTTCTCCTCCATGCTACCGTCTTCTTTAAGTCTCTTCGGATTCCCTAGTGTTAGGGTTTCCTCACTCTTTCTCTCTCCTTTTCTTTTGCCATCCTCGACGTCAATGTCTTTCTCTCTCTCTCTCTCTTCTCCCTCACCGTCGATCTCCTTCTCCTCTCTCTCCTCCGTCGGGCCGCCTTCTTCTTTCTTTCTCTCCGTCGCAACCCTCTTCCCTTATCCCTTGTCCGCGACTCTCTCTCTCTCTCTCTCTCTCTTCTTCTTCTTCCTCCTCCTCGTAGTTGTAGCTCCTCCTCCTCCCTTCTCCTCCTCGGCAAGCTTCTTCTTCTCCTCCTCCTCCATGGTTCTCGACCTCTCTTCGCTATCTCTCATCGGCACCATGTCTCTCTTTCTCTTATTCTCTATTTCGACTCTTTTTCTCTCTAGCTCTCTCTCTCTTTTTCTCGAAAAAGCAACAACAAAAACAATAGAAAAAGATTTTTTGGGGTTTCTTTTAGCTTTAGGAGACATATAAATATGTTAGAATTTCAGCATTTTAGGAAAATTCAACTCCGGCCAAATTCCGCGGTCCGGAATGTTACAAAACCTCTATATAATTACTCTTCACCTTAAAAAAGCAAACGTAACCAACCACTCAAACCAATTTTAGATGGGTTTATGATGAAAATTCCATGTTCGAGCAAAAACATAAAACTATTAAAATATTGATACATGAACTGTAATTTATGTTTAACAGGAACACGAAGTGTTAAAACCCATCGTAAGTAGAATATTCAGCAAGTTACCAAAAATAGTTGGGTGCCTCTCTCTCGTTAGACCTAAAAACTAATCTCATATCTTGGCTGGAGAGGGTTTCTCAGGTGATCGGTGGTTATCACCTCCACCTTAAGTGACCTTCCCTCTCCTCCTCTTGCCCATTTCGGTTTTTCCGTGTGCTCCTACACAAAAGATATCTTTCACTGATGTTTTTAATCTTGAATTTTGTGTTGTTTTCAACGGACCTCATATTTTGTAGTACTTGTGTTAAGGGCAATCGATCGAGTTTCTTGTTCTTCTTTGGTTTTCAGGGCACCGAAAGAATGGAGATGGAGAATCAGTGTCTCAGCGTTCTGGTTTGAATTCATCTGCTTGGGTTTGATATATCTTCTTTGGCAACTCTTGAAGCTTTTATAGGTCTTATTGGTGTTGTTGACAAGATATGAGGTATCCGGTTTGTTGGTCTGAAGCTTTTGGGTTGTTTGCCTTCCATCTAGATTTATTTTTTTATTTCTCTTTTGAGTTGCTCTTGTTCCATTGTGTAGATATGCGCTTCGGGTTTTAGTTATCTTTATTTTGTCTTTAGGCTCTTAATGTGCAGTTTAGGTGTTCCCTCCTTTTAGTAGTGTTAAGTTCTTTTAATTTTGTCTTTATGTTCATCCTTAACATTGAGATTTTCCTAGTTATAGAGGCAAAATGGATAGATTAATTTTTTACCGCCAACTTGGTTGTATTGAGAGGCATTGTTCTCGAGAGAAGTAGTTGTGGTTATTGGGTTTGCTTTTAGAATGGCGTTTTGCTGCGTGGCGGCAATTGTCCTCTTGTTGAAGTCTTTATAAGATTTTAGGTGGTGGATGATACGCTGTCAAGTTTCATCCAAAACATGACACTACAGCTGCAAGTGCACAACGTAATTGTAGTACTTCAAATATCGATTCTACGACAGTTTAGATCGTACACTATGAATTATGTGCATGATTTAACCTAAAAAAGAAAATAAAAAAGGTTTGGTGAGTGAAATAATTAAAAGATAGCAGCAAAAAGAAAGTAAAAGGGTTTTAAATCAATGGGGGAAAAACATTAGGCATTCAGGAATTTCGCAGAGAATCATGCATCAAAGAAACCGTAATGTCTAGTGATTAGAAAATAAGCAATGTCTAGAACTCGAAAACACTTATATAATTCCTCTTCACTTTCAAGATTCGAGATTTTATGCCTAATCAACCAAGGGACTCGACTTTCGCACGGTCCTTACAGAAGTTAAACATGCATTATATGAATACAAGTTTCGATAAGTTTATTGAGCCAATGTGGTCTATTTTCGAAGCCTCTTTACAACTGAGCTTGTCAAAGATTAGTTTCAGGTGATTTATCAAGCTTTTGGAATGTAAATCTACCTATGATCTGACTACTAATTTCAATCTAAAGTAATCATACTATGTAATCAACCGAGACAAAGAAAATATGAATCCCTAAACAAACACTTGGCAATCTATGATGACATGATCTCTTTGAAAAACCTTATAACCTAAAAAGTGAAACCAATGAAAAACAACAACAATTAATCAATTAATTCATCACAAACTAAGAGTAGAGTTTAGAAATCTTCTCTATATCGGAGAACATATCGAATCTCTCTACAAAGACTCTAAAAATGAAGAACACTGAAAATCCCTAAAAGCTTGGGACGACCCTGCTAAAAACTGTGGCTCTCTCTCTATCTCTTAAGGCTAAAAACAAGTATTTATGATGTTAGATCTTTCTTAGATCGTCCTTGGTTATGTTGGTCTTGACCGAAACAAAATCGGTTAAGCGAACCGAAAGTTATGAAGAAAAATCAGTTTCTGTCCTCAAAATACCATTCACACTAATCTGTGCCAAAATTAGACACCAAAACGCTGGAAAACATCAAGGCACCTGATGGGAATTGGTTTTGATGTTCAACTTGCTTCATTTATGAGACATGCATAAATGTTCCCACTTCAACGCTTACAACTTCTCGCTCCCAACTTCAAATTGTTTCAAACAACTTGCATTTGAAAGCTAAATCAAAATTCTATCTTTAGTTAAAATTTAATTTCAATATAATGAAGACCATACCTAATTTCAAGGTGAGATTTCTGACTTGGGAATAGGTCAAACCGATAATATGCAAAACTCGAACAATTGAGCTTCTGTCTTCTTGATCCGACTATGAAACATTTTTGGTAGTATGAATGAGGTCCAATCAGCACATTTTCCATCCTTTTTGATGATTTAACCTGTTTAGTCCCTAAAATCACAAAAACGAGAAAACTACCTCTAAAGGTCGAAAACGCGTTAAAAACCTGCAAATAAATAAGTAAAAATCCAATTAAAGTGTTATCAACTCCATAGAATCTGCTTCTTTCTTGTCCTCAAGCAAAGAAATTAAGAAAGAAAAATAGGTTTGAAAATGCGTAAACATACCTTTATCATATGAAACATTGCCTCAAGGTCCTCTCGGCTATCTTCAAATAGCATAACCAACATACAAATGTTAACTTTAACATGATTCCCTTTTCTTAGCAACCATCCTGGTTCGAGCCAAAACCACAAAGAAAATGACATCTTCACTAACCCCTGATTATTTCTAAGGTGCAGTCTCATTGAGGGAATATCGATCTAACAACAAGTGACTCATATTCAAACAAGTTCCTATACAAACTAAACCTTCATAAATCTCAATCCTTGTTCTATTCTTATGCTTTAGAGACTGATTTCTTCCTACTTTTTTAGGGTATCATTTTATTTTTTCTATCAACCCCTTTGAGAATCGATTATTTTCTACTTTTCTAGGGTATCATTTTATTTATTCTATTAATGTCTTTTTTTCTTTCCCTATAAATTAAGAAAAAATGGAATAATTCACTAGGAGTCTTAAGGGTTCAAAAGTTTTGATAAATGTCCATTTGCTCATTTGATGCTCCACTTGCTTCATTTCTGAGACAAGCAGATATGTCCCCACTTAAACGCTTATAACCTCTCGGCCCCAACTCCAAATCGCTTCAAACATTTTTGCATTTTAAAGCTAACTCAAAATTATATCTTCAGTCCAAATTTTAGCTCAATCCAATGAAAGAAAGACCCCGATTTAACCTGTTTAGTCCTTATAATCACATATACGAGAAAACTACCTTTAAAGGGCGAAAAACGATAAAAAAAATCCAAATAAATAAGTAAAAATCCAACTAAAAACAATAAAATAATAGTGTTATCAGTGGGTCTAAGACAAATTAGTGGAATTGATCATCAATTCTTTTCTTTGCGAGAGGTGACCTCCTTAGTCTATAGTTCGTTAAGGTTGGTTTGTGAGGGACTATGTTAAGTTTTTATAATCACTAGGAGCGAACCTGTGCGTTACGCAGATTTTTTAATTGATATTCTAAATAAAATTATTGATACACAATACTTATTAGATTAATGATTCAACTATTAATATTCTCATGCGATTGATTTTTCTATATATTATTTTTCGAATATCTATTTGCTCTCCGATGCTTTTTCATCAATCTAAATTTCAGTATTACAATAATATCAAATTTTATTAATATATCATAGTAAACTTTTGTTTTCAAATGTCTTTCATTTATTTCATCTTCTATTTCGTTTGGTTTTTCTATTTTCATTGTCTACTTCTATTTATACATGATGAATTTGTTATCTTCGATAACTTTTTTAATGTTATGACCTTTTAATTTTAGTTTTCTCAATTTTTTGATGTTATATCTTTTTTAATTTGATATTTTGTTTGTTTTCTTTATTTGCATTGAGATTGATGAATCACTACTAATTAGGTGATAATAACTAAATCAAGCGAGGAAAAAATTTAAATTGAAAGTTCAAACTTAATATTATTCAATATATTATTTTTATCAAAATTAATTTAGCTTTGTTTATTGTATTTTAAAGATTTTAGAAGAAAAGAAGAGCTAACAAATTTATATGTTTAATTAATTGACACATGTCAAACTTTTATTTGCTCTCAAGTGATGATGTGTCATCGTGGGAGAGACTCCCTTCATCTTTTATAGTATATCACTACTAATTAGGTGATAATAACTAAATCAAGCGAGGAAAAAATTTAAATTGAAAGTTCAAACTTAATATTATTCAATATATTATTTTTATCAAAATTAATTTAGCTTTGTTTATTGTATTTTAAAGATTTTAGAAGAAAAGAAGTGTTAACTAATTTATATGTTTAATTAATTGACACATGTCAAACTTTTATTTGCTCTCAAATGATGATGTGTCATCGTGGGAGAGACTCCCTTCATCTTTTATAGTATAGATAGATAGATAGATTTTTAGCATTTTTCATCTTACTTGAGCCATATTTCTTTAGAGTGCTATTTTTCATTGGTGCTTGTGTAGTGGAGAGGTGTTATTCTTTAGTTCAATTTTTTTTGGCGATCATCTGTATAACGAGGTTCGTTTGAGATCAAGGTTAACGTTTGCCTCACTTGTATATATTCTCATGTTTCTCGGCTAGCTTGCAACGTCTTCGAGTTCTATGTAGTACGCGTCAGATAGTTCTGAATTTTGGGTTCAGTTTCAAAAGTGATTTCGTTTTGTGTTACTAAGGATCCCTCTTCCTATTTGTTTTTTTAAAGTTATGTATGTGTCTTGTATATTAGTTTAATTTTCTTTAATAAGTCTTTGTTCAGTCTCCTCAACTTCTGTGGATATATACCTATATGTCGACTTTGTATTTTAGCTATTTACGACTTTAATCAACCTTTGAAATGATCATGAGATGCTAAAAATTCTTTTTGAAGCCTCAGTAATGGATTTTTCATATATATAACATTTTTACTCACCCCACAAAAGTATACATACTTATTTTTGATCTATTGATTATATTATGTAAGAAATTTTATAACTTGAAGGTCTATACATTTTTTTGTGGATTGATTGAACAATTCAAATTTCTTTCCATCCATGAAATCACAAACTTCTCACGTTTTTGTAAGGATCATGCTTACACCACATGAAATGTGTTTTCGAATGATGAAAATAGATTAAATAATACAAGAGTGCCATAATTTATTTTTCCACAAGAAATATTTTTACAAAAGCGAAACAAAGCTTCCCCAAATAAATACTAAAGTTACAATTGCATATGTAACATTTAAGCGAAATAGTATATATTTTGTTTCCTCGGAAAAATATCATTAATTAACAATGTTTACAGAATTTTCCAATAGGAGCTGTTATAACCAGTCTGGAGGCGAAAAACGATTTGAACAGAAATTACGTCCAATCAAAGTATATTTGGATAAAACATGCGTTGGTTAATTAGCATCCCGAGATATATGTGTGTAGAGAACCCGAGAGAACATGATTTGAAACAACTTCGTATCATTACAAATGATATCAATTGTTGCTACCTTTGTTTTTCCATGTAATTGATCCAACAACATCCAACAACCCTTGACAGTCGCCTTCATTTCTTGTAGTTGTGAAGCCCATATCGCACGAATTATACATGGCCATGAAAAGGGTCATTGCTTCCACCTCTATTGCAGACAAAGAAGTTCCTAAATTTGTCGATCCCCAGGAAAACGCATTACTAGATGAGTCTCGAATAATCCATCCAGCGTTGACTTGTTTGGAGGTTGAGTTGTAGCTTGCATCATAGTTAACCTAACTGTCATGGGGACCTTGCCAGTAGGCTTTCTATTGATGTCCGAATATTTCTATCTGAATTTGAGGCATGCCAACTTGTTCTAGTATTGCAATCCATTCATGTACATCCGCTCATGAATGCAAGCGAAATGTCTACATCGATTTCGTGTTTCTTTTTTTTTAAAATAAGAGCACATTATGAGACGTCTAATTCTCATATAACACAAAAAGGAAGGAGTTTCAGTTCAGGATCTAACTTATGCACTTTATGCAACTCAAACAACCGTGTCAAATTGACCTCTATATTTAAGGAAGGTGGTTGTTTTGAAATCATAGGGATATCATTAAGTCGCCAGGTTGCTTCTTATAGGGACATAAGAAGAAGGTTTGATTAATTGTCTCCTCTGAGGCACAACATCTTTGACACATTTGTCCAGGTGTATTACTTTGGTGGCTAGTCTAACGGCCGTTGGTAGACTCCGAACTATGATCCGCCATAGAAAATGTTTGAGTTTTGGGGTAATGGGTAGATTCTATATGGCATTATTTAGGGTTATGTCACCACTTGGAGTTACCACACAATCCTGTGGGAAGAAGACCCCAACCATAACTACCTGATATCCTGACTTGACCATATATTCACCCAAAATGGTGTGTGACTAAATGAGTTGTGGTCGGATTGCGAGTATTTTGGAAGATAGATAGTTCGCATTAGCTATAATTCATCATTAGTTAATACGATTTGTGTAGCCGACTCATTCCATTGCCGTTGATTATTTATTTCAATAATTAAATCTGCCAATTTTTTATGGACAATAGGTTGAGTGTTTGTAATTTTTCTGGGAGGTGTGACATGTAACTAGTGGTCTTGTCATAAATCAATTGTCGTTCTATCTACAACAATAAGTCGTTGACCTTTCCTGAGCAGGTCAATTCCAGTTAAAATAGATGTCAAATCATACGATTGATATTTTTGATGTCGCATTGATAATTGATGTATCTTTGAAATATCTTGCTTTGAAAAGCCTTGCAAAAAGCGGGTCTGGGTTGGTTAAAATTCGCCAAGCTTGACAAGGCAGCAGAGCATCATTAAACTTATCCAAATATTGAAATCTAGTCCACCATCTTTTTGGGATAATGGAGCCGTTTCCATGCGACCCATGGTATACCTCATGTATCAGCTGATTTTTCCCTCCAAAATTTTTGTAGGAGGCTTGTTATTGTCTATGACAGTAACATAGACAATAGAAATGTTTAACATTATCATTGATAATCTTAGAGAAAGAATATATGGTTGGATTTGTAAGTATCTAACGCCGGTTGGAAAGGAATTCTTCTGCATGTTTTCCAATGTTATCATTCCCTTGATATTCTTGGTCATTTATATAAACAATCTTATGAATTTGATTTCGAGAGGATCATGTTTTTGTACAAGCCTGGAAAATTTTTATGTTTCGATCCCCTTCTTTAAGCCAGGTAACACGACTTTTTTTGTTTCCAATATAGTTCTTCTTGGCGATAAGCTTGTTGTAATTCTTTTGGAAGAGATGTAACGTTTCCTCGTTCTGCCCCAGATCGTAACATCGCTTTTTCGAGTTCTTTTCTTAGATGTGTTATTTTGATTTGAGAAATAATATTAGAGACACATCTACATTTTGACATTGATTTTCGGCGCTCACTAATCTTACTAATGTTGTCATTATGTTGAGAGCATTAGGAATCCCATATTTTTAAAACATAGTCCCTGAAATTATCAAACTCGAGCATGCGTTTATCAAACCAAAAAGGCTTTGATTTAAGTGTGTTAATTGTTGTGATATATGTGGCCACTTGTTGATGATCTGGACCATATAGACCCAAGAATTTCACTTCAGATGTCGGGTAATTTGAAAGCCATTTTGAATTGACCGTTACTCTATCTAAGCAACAGGAAACTGTGCGGTTCCTCGTTCACCCACCCATGAGAATTTATCTCCTTTGTGTCACAAGGCCATTAGATTAAAAGAACTTATCATATTGTTCAAATCTCGAAAATTGTGTACTTCTCTTAACTGACCAACTTTTCTCTCGTCATTACTTCTTATTTCATTAAAGTCTTCCATAAGTAACCACGATCCTAGACGATCTCGACAAATGCGTTCTAAACACTCCCATAAATGATGACTTTGAGAAGGATAGAGATTTCCGTAAACACACAAAGAATATAAATCCATACCATTTTATTTAACTTCAACATCAATAAGTCTTACATCACAATACAACACTAGAACAAACACTTCCTTCTTGAAACACAACGCTAAACCTTCACTTCTACCTACCGGAGGAACCATAATATCATTGCCAAATCCTTATGATAAACCAACATCACGTACTACAGCACATCGATTCATAATTTCATATAAAAAATAATAGATCTTGATTAATTTTCTTATGCAACTCCACCGGTTCCAGAATCATCAACGACCCATTGAGGCCTAGACATTTACAAGAGCAAGTCTTCATGGAACCTGGGGTGGGGATACAGACCCCCAAGCCTTGATATATTCGTGTTTTTCTAACATCTAACATAGGTTTCAATCTCTTTTTAGGCTTTTCGAAGTCTTTTCTCTTTGATTTCAGGTATTTTAGGTATTGGGACACTGTTACGGGAAAAGTGATGATTATGAGGGTTTGAGATGACTTTTGATGAAGAAACGAAGAACATTGGAACTGAAGAAGCCATGATTTATTAATCACCTATGCTTGGATCAATCGATCTAGGCCATGAAACATGTGATCGATCGATCCTCATAGGTGATCGTTTGATCACTTCCTCTGACGAAAAAGAAATTGATTTTCCTTTTCTCTGATTTCCTATTTTCCAGATAAATCCCAAAAACATTATAAATATTCTAAGGTCGTTTTTAGGGCTTTTTTGGGACGCATTATTTTCACAGACTTTTGAGATTTGTTTTCCTTGTAAGCTTTGGGAGACGAATATCTTCACCTAAACATTTGGAGAAGTTTTATGAACCCTTTTTGATTTTGTTTGTGTCTTTCAATAAAAACATGCCTTTTGCTTCCATGATCATGTCTGAGTAATTCCATCGTTAGGTTTTAGGGATTTCAATGGATTTCATGACTAAATGATTTAGGGTGTTAGACAAGAAAAACTATCTTTAGAATTCTTCATCTAAGTGGAACTTAATGCCTGAGCTTGATTGATCACCTAGTTCATGATTTTAGGTTGATAGATTCAATGGGAGTTAATTTAGAAACCATATAAGCACTTAGATGAGCAAAATATCCTTAACCAATGGGAATGGATGTTACGGTATTTTGTGAACAAATAGAACATGAATTGTAATGCATGCATAGTCTTAATCGAATTCAAAGGGAGTTAGTTTTCATTATTCTAAGCATAGGGATTAAATAATCCGGGAGGAGATTTGTTTAATATTGTGTTTTGAGTTCTTGAATTGATCTTAAATTTTTTTTCTCGTCTAATTTCCTGATCATTGATCATGATTTACTGCGAATTACCCTTAAACCTGACGTTTTTAGTTTATTGATTTTACATCGTCTTAATTCTCGATTATATTTTAGTTACAATCGAAAAAACCAACAAACGACTTACGTGTGTTCTATGGGTTATTGATTATTGATTTAAAACAATAATCTTAGTGTGTAATTGGTCTATGTGGATTTGATCCTTAGATACTAATGTGAATTGGTGTGCACTTGCAGTGTGTTCTATGGGTTAAAACTCTGAGTCTCAAGTTTTTGGCGCCATTTTCAGGGATAAAATAACGCCTTTAATATTTTATCTAGGACTTAGGCTAGAAGTTTTCTTTTTATTTAGTATTTACGTGTTCTTTTGTGCTCCTCTTTGGTATTTTAGGTGTATGACAAGGAAAGGACAAGGGTCTAAATCTCTAATTGCCGTCGACGACCAAGAACTAGCGAGACTTGAATGCGTAAACATTAAAGCAAAGAAACAAGCTGAGATGAATAACCAGAATATTCCACAGGATCAACAAGCGGTTGGAGGACAGCAATTTCCTCGGGATCCTGCTCTTCTGGAGCAGCAAGACTTAGTTCAGTAGGGTTTAGTTCCACAGGGTGGCCTACCACGAGTTCCACAGCACAATCAGAATGTGCCACCAATGCCGAAGGTTCTGCAGCCGCATGCTAGGAGACTTAACATTGGAGATTTTGATTCACCGGAGGGTTTCTTCGTGAATAGAAGTCGATCAGGCTAGCGCCTATTGAGAGGCAAGATTATGAAATCAAGGCTCATGTTATCCAACTGGTGAAGCAGAATCAGTTCCATGGCCTTGCTCAACAACATCAAATGGAGCATCTAGAGATGTACAAAGAGATAGTCAGTACTACTCGCTCCAAAGGTGTTACACCTGACTACCTAAAGTGCAAATTGCTCATCTTTTCTCTGGCTAATAAAGCCCAAAGATGGTACAAGTTACTTCCTCCCTGCATCCCTCACCTCCTGGGATGACTTTATGGGAGCATTCCTTGCTCACTTATACACCAAGTCCATATTGAACAAGTTGAGGAACAAGATCTTGGGGTTTCAGCAAGGAGCTACTGAGTCATTCTTTTAGGCTTTGGAACATTTCAAGGAATACATCATGGATTTTCCTCACCGCAATTTCTCCAGGGAGCGCCTACTGTATACTTTCTATAGAGGTATAGATGAGACGTACCCGCTCTCTCTAGACACAGCCAGCAACGAAGACATTATGACTAAGTGTGTGGATGATGCCTACCAGCTGATTGAGAACCTGGCAGCTAGTAACAACAACCATTTTCCTGACTATGTTAGGGGATCAAAGGGGGCAACTTCTAAAAGTGACGTAACTTTTGAATTGAGATCGATGGTGGCTCAACGTCTAAAGAGCCATCAGAACCAAGAGTGGCATGTGAGTTTCTGCGAGGACGTGACAGACATAAATAATGAGATCTGCGCTGCGGAAGATGCTGAGAATACTGAAGAGGTGAACTACATGGGGCATCAGAGCAACAATGGATTCAATCATAACTATAGGAATAATCCCAATTTCTCTTACAAAAATAACAAAGTTGTTGATAATCCTCAAGACTGCAACTACCCTCCAGTAGCATTCCAAGGAAAAACTTGCGTGCAAAGATCGGGCACGAGGAATATTTTTCGGAAAAACTTTCGCAAAAAATTAGGGCAGCAGTGGTTTGCAGTAGGGATCTGCAAGAAAAACTCAGGTTCAAGTTTCCAGGAAAAAACGTCCATGTAAAATCAGGGCGTAACGAATTTCCACCTTAGTTTCAAAGCAAACGACAGACATCTGGGAATTTCTTTGATTTCTATAATTTTCCGCATGAGCCAGCCCCGCAGAAGAAAAAAATTTGAAGCCATGATGCAGCAACTTTTAGAGGGACAAAAGATCATTCATTCCAAGGTTGATGGCATGTACAATGACCTCAATAATAAGTTCAAATCTCACTCTGCACATGTGAAGAAGATGGATATCTAATTGAGTCAGACGACTGAAGTAGTTAAGAGATCTCCAGGAACTCTACCAAAAAAAAAAACAAAGGCAAACCCGATGAATCATGAATTTATCCAAGATATCACCCTGCGTTGTAGCAAGGAATTCACTCTAGTGCTTTAGAAGGGTAAGGAAAAGGAAGAGACGATCATTTTGGAGGAAGACTGTGTGAATAGAACACTGAGAATGTCTGCGATTCCGGAAAATCTGCAGATTGTACGGATGGATCGATCGATCACTTGGCAGATCTGAAATCTGCTTCTTCTTCTTCCTCATATGCGCATGTTTATGTCCCTAAGGTTAAATACCTAGTTCCTGGAAATAAAACACGCAAGCAATTAGAAGATGCAAGGTGCAAAGAGCTGGTAAGCGAGCTTACAATGAGACTTCCATTCATTGACGCATATCAGATGGTTTCCTCCTTCAAGAGACACGTAAAGAACATGCTCACTAACACGAACATGATTACTGAAGAATGTAGTGTTGTGCTACATAACATGATGCCTAAGAAACGTGTAGATCCTAGTCCTTTTATTCGGTTTGTGAAAATTGGAGACCTTACTTTTGAGCGTTCCTTATGTGATTTGGGATCCAGTGTCAATCTTATGCCTTTATTTGTAACTAAGAAGATGGGGATGGCGAGGTTTAAGGATACAAGGATGTCTTTGGTGTTTGCTGATAGTTCAGTGTGTATTCATATAGGTGTCCTGGAGGATCTTCTTGTGCAGATTGGTTGTGGATACATACCTACAGACTTTCTGGTATTAGAGCTTGATGAGGAACCAAGGGATCCCATTATCCTTGGTAAAGCCTTCTTGGCTACTACAGGTACCATCATTGATGTTAAGAATGGCAAGATTGATCTTTGTCTAGGAGATTTACTGATGAATTTTGAGATGGACATCATGCTAAAGAAGCCTTCTATGGATGGCCAAGTGTTTTGGATTGACTACATCTGTGAGATTGCAAATGATATAGCTAAGGAATTTCTCTTTGACGATCCTCTTGAAGTTGCTCTGGTACAAGTGGAAGGAGAACTTAGTTACTTGAATGAAGATGACCCGAGGTACTCAAGGATTATGGATGCTAGTGCGAGCATGGGAAAGTTGGTACCGTACATGAAGCTAGAAGAAGCCACGAGGAAGCCATGCATGGAGGACGTACATACGCCTCTCTCTAACCCATGGAGCAAGCTGAAAGCTCTAAAAGTTGAGCTCAAACCACTTCCAGCATAACAAAGAGACGCGTTTCTCGGTCCTAACTCCACTTATCCTGTGATTATCAATTCTGAATTGAGTAGTGTAGAAATCGCCATGCTAGTTAGAGAACTTAGGAAGTATAGACAGGCTTTAGGTTACACACTAGATTATATCACAGGGTTTTCTCCAGATCTATACACACATAGGATTCACCTAAAGGACAAATCTAAGAGTTCCATAGAACATCATAGTTGATTAAACCCAAATCTGAAAGATGTTGTCAAGAAAGAGATTATGAAGCTTTTAGAAGTTGGGGTCATATATCATATTTCTGACAGCATTTTGGTTAATCAAGTTCACGTAGTGCCTATGAAGGGTGGAGTAACAGTAGTTAAGAATGAAAAGATTGAGTTGATTCCAACTAGGATTGTTACAAGACATAGGATGTACATTGATTACGGGAAGTTAAACGATGCGACTAAGAATGATCATTTTCCTTTACGTTTCATTAATAACATACTTGAGAGATTGACTAACCATCTTTAATACTGCTTTTTAGATGGTTACTAAGGTTTTTTTCAGATTCCTATTCACCCGGATGACCCGGAGAAAACGACATTCACATGCCCTTATGGCATTTTTGCTTATTGCAGAATGCCCTTCGGTTTATGGAATGCTCCAACAACTTTTCAGAGATGTATGATGTCTATTTTTACTTACCTGATTGAGGAAATAATGGAAGTTTTATGGATGACTTCTTTGTCTATGGATCTTTTTTTTCTGTGTGTCTTTCAAATTTGTGTAGGGCTCTACAGCGCTGTGAAGACAAACAACTGGTTCTGAATTGGGAGAAGTGCTACTTCATGGTTAGAGATGACATCGTATTATGCCATAGAATTTCAGAGAAAGGAGTTGAAGTGGAAAAGGCCAAGATCGAGGTGATGACTATGCTGCAGCCTCCTGATTCGGTGAAAGGGATCAGGAGATTTTTGGACATGTTGGTTTCTACAGGAGATTCATCAAAGATTTCTCGAAGATTGCTAGATCTTTGACACAACTATTGTGTAAGGATGTGAAGTTTCACTTTGATGATGATTGCATGTCTGCGTTTTTAGCAATCAATTGTGTCTTGGGGACTGCGCCTATCGTTCAACCTCCTGAATAAGAATTACCTACCGATGTAATGTGTGATGCTAGTGATTACGCAACAGGAGCAGTCTTGGGACAACGAAAAGACAAAAAGCTGCATGTGATCTATTATGCTAGCAGAACTCTGGATGATGCTCAGTGCAATTATGCTACCTCTGAGAAGGAGCTTCTCGTAGTTGTCTTTGCTTTTAAGAAATTCAGGTCTTATCTTGTTGGTTCTAAGGTGATCATTCATACAGATTATACAACATTGAAGTATCAGCAGACAAAGAAGGGTGCCAAGCTTTGCTTACTGTGATGGATCCTATGACTGCTTGAGTTTAACATTGAGATCAAAGACAAGAAAGGTGCAGGCAATGGAGTTGCAGATCATTTGTCCAAACTTCGCATAGAATAAGTTGTCCCACTGAATGACAATTTTCCTGAGGAGCATGTCTATGTTGTTGATGTCAGAAAAGATCCACGAGCCACACTCTGACTAACATGTAGGGGCGCAAAGACGAGTCCAAGCCATGGTTTCATGATATCGCGAATTATCTTGCTGCAGATGTGGAGCGTCCTAATTTCATCAGATATGCGAAGAAGAACTTCCTTAGAGATATCAAACACTACTTTTGGGATGAACCATATTTGTATAAACAGTGTGCTGTTGCGATTTTCAGAAGATGTGTTACTAAGGCAAAGATTCCAAGAATTATTTTTAATTTCCATGGATCAGAAACGGTTTCTAAGGTTCTTCAGGCAGGTTTCTGCTGGCCTATAATGTTCAAAGATGCTCAAGAATTTTTCTCTAAGTGTGACTCCTATCAGAGACAATGCAATATCAACACGAGGAACGAGATGCCTCAGAATCTCATTCTCAAAGTTGAGGTATTTGATGTCTGAGGAATTGACTTCATGGGTCCTTTCCCAACTTATCATAAAACTCAATACATCATTGTTTTTGTAGATTATGTGTCTAAGTGGGTTGAAGCGATTGCTAGTACCACTAATGACTCGAAGGTTGTACTGAAGATGCTCAAGACCATCATATTCCCGAGGTTCGGTATGCCGCGAATTGTGATCAGTGATGTAGGTTCACACTTCATCAATAAGCTTTTTGATGGACTCCTGAAGAAACGTGGAGTTAAGCAAAAGGTAGCCACACCATACCATCCTCAGACTAGCAGGCAAGTTAAGGTTTCGAACAAGGAAATCAAAAGTATTCTTCAGAAGACTGTTGGAGTTTCCAGGAAAGATTGATCTACAAAACTAGATGATGCAATGTGGGCTTAAAAAACCGCGTACAAGACACCTTTGGGGACTACATCGTCCCACTTGGTGTACGGAAAGTCGTGTCATCTTCCAATTGAGCTGGAATACAAAGCAACATGGGCATTGAAGTTGCTGAACTTTGACATCATGTTTGCTGTAAAGAAGCATCTAGTACAACTGAATGAGCTCGACGATATCAGAAATGTGGCGTACGAGAAGTCCTAGATCTTTAAGGAGCGCACAAAAGCCTTTCATGATAAAAAGATCATGCCTAAGACTTCAAACCAGGAAATCAGGTACTTCTTTATAACTCACGTTTGAAGTTTTTCCAGGAAACTGAAGTCCAAGTGGTCCGGACCTTCCACTATCATAGATGTGAGGTCATACGGAGCAATTGTGCTATGGAATCGTCAATGTGGTGAGTTTGTAGTAAATGGGCAACATATGAATTCATTCTTGGTTGAATCTGAGGATATTGAGGATATTTCGATTCCCCTTTGTGATCCTACACCAGCCTGAAAAAAGCTCTGCAGTCAAGCTAATGACCTTAAAAGAGCGCTGAGTGGAGGGCAACCCACTTGTAACATTACTAACATGTTTTGGTTTTTATTTTTATTATCTTGTTATTGATTTCTATGATTAACATACTGAATTTTGGCTTTAGTTTTCCTATGTTTTTTTCTTAAAAAAGGATGTGATCGATCAGTCACTTGGGGCGATCAATCGATCAGCCCCGGGAAAAGGCGATCGATCGATCCCACATGTTGATCGATTGTTCGCTTGTGCTGCGTGAACCAGGTATGTTTTCTCGGTTTATTCTGGTCTGATTCTCTTTAGTTTAAATCGAAAAACACAAAAACCCTATACCCACGTTTTTAATGGATCAAAACTACAAAAACACCCAAAATTTCAGCTTCTTCTTCCTCTCCTCCTCCGCTTGCGAAAAATCACCTCCCAAACCATATCTCACTTGAATCTTGTCCGTTTTTTTACGTTTTTATAGTCAAAATCTATCTACTCTTTGAGATCTTTTCATTCCTCCCATTCGTTTTCAGCTTTGAACAGGTATTCTCTTGGAATTTGCGATTTTCAGTTCATTTCCATGGAGGATTTTCTGGTTTTCAGAAAAATTTGTGATTCGTGATGATTATTTGCTTAATATAGGTCGATTTAGGTTGCCTATGCATGATTTCAAAGTTATTTGCTTGAGATTTCTTGTGGTTTGAGAGATTCTGATGATTTTAGGGATTGGGGAATTTAGAATTTGGGGGGTTTTTGAGAAATTTGAAATTGACTTGTTCTCGCTAGCTAGATGATGAATTTGATAGTTTAAAAGAATGATTTTAGGGATAGGACCATCTTTGAAGTTGTAGGAGAATTGATGAAAAAGTGAATTTTTGGTTACTTTTTGTGTTTAATTGGTGTTTTGGTAATATATTTGAACATTGGAATACTTGAAATATCACATTGGATGTTGTTTGATGTTAGATTGATGATACTTCAAGTTCTTTTACTCAATGGCATAAATGGATATGATTTCTTAAGAATAATGTGATACGTCTCGATTGTTCGCTAACTTGGATGATGAGTGTTCTTTTTGCTGGTATGGCACGATCAGGTCTGCATCGTTCCGTTTGTAACACATGGCTGGAGGCACCTACGTAGTCACGCAGCGCACCACCACCTTCATCTTCGCGGGCATTGATTATCGGCTCCTCTAAGCAGTGACTACGACCACCACCACAAAATGGGAGGAGATGAAGCAATTCAAATAGGCTTAAACTCACGGAGTTGAAGAAAGCATTGATGTCTATTACAAAGAAAAGTTGTTTTGACACATCCGGACAATTGGACTGCATCTAAACATGGCTGATTCGTTCATGAACATGGGATTAGGCGACCTCTGGCGCCTTAGCAAGTCAATTTATCCTGACTTGTCTCAAGAATTCCTCACATATGACCAGATTACGTATGTTGATGTGACAGACCAAGTGGAGAGCACATGAGTTCTATCATTCATTGTGATTAGGAATTTATACAACATGACCATCACATAGCTCTGCACTTAATTTAGATTTAGCGAAGGGGAGAAGACTTCCCTTTATTGGGATGATGACTTTTCACGATTTTAGGAGGTCATCGGTATATGGCGCTTTGTTACGCGAAATTCTAAGGAGTCCCGGATCCGCAATCTAGTCCTTACATACGCGTGTAGACTGTTGGGCTCTCTTTTGATTGGTACTAATGTGGATGCAAGGGGGACACAGTGGGAGATTATTTTGCTATACTTTGGAGTGAGGCATCTTTTAAATCCGGATATTATACCTGATGTATTCATATTTTATCAGTTTTCACTACGGTTTTTATACGAGATTTATGGTTTTTAGTATGTATTCGGATCGTTTTTGCGCGGTTTTGTGTTCTTTGATGTTTTTACAGGAACAGAGCTTGAATGGACTAAAAGAATGCATTTGGAATGGAATTCAAGCGCCAAAGAAAGTCTCAAGAAGACTGAAGAAATATCCACACAGAAGGACAATGATCGATCCTGTGAAGGGACATGGATCGATCCTTGTCTCGATTTCCGACTAGATTCTGAAGACGCAAACCGAAGTTATTTTGAACCGAGTTTCATGTCTAATAACTTAGACTCGATTTTCTGTTCCAGGTTATGCTTTTACGAGTTTTGAGAACAAACTTTGAGCTTTTGTAATCCTTGAGAGAGATCTGATTACGTCTGTACTTCGTTGGAGAAGAATTCTAAATTCTACTCTTTGTTTTATTCATTCAATACATAATGTTTCCCCCAAATTCATCTTGTGTTTTTTTGTTTGCTATGAGTGAGTAGTTTTCTAGTTTGGTTTAGGGTTTCTCAAAGGGGATTTCATGATTCAGTGATTGTTAGGTTGTTAGATTGGGGATTTATCTATTGATCTTCGTTTATCTCTGTGTTTAATGCTTGAATTGGATTGATCACCTAGTTTATGATATTAGGTTATTCAATACACCAAAAGTGATTGCTTGAATGCTTGAAACTGAGATTAAATGAGCAAAGTGTCTTTAACCAACGATAGTTGATGTTACTGCGCTTTGTGAGCAAATCAATCCTGCTTAGAATGAATGCTTAGGATTTGAAACTCAACGAAAGTTAGTGTCTAGGATCCTTAAGCATAGATAATTAGCACTGCGACAGTAGGTTAATTATAATCTTGTGAATTGAGCTGAGATGGATCTTAATTGTTTCCCCTTTAGCAAATCTACAATCCTGATGAATGATTTCCCTGAGAATACCATGTGCCCGGTGTTTCTCTCTAATTGTTTTACAACCCGTTATTGCTTGCTTTCTTTGTTCCTTTGATTTCAATATTGCATCATTTACCAACCATCTTTGTTTCGCTTTAGCCCGTAATTGATTCATAGTTCTTCGTTTGACATTGGTCCTTGTGGATTCGATACCCGAACCACTACAACGTGCTTAACTGTACGCTTGCAGTGATTTCTTGGGTAAAAACCTGAGCCATCTATACCCAACTACCCAACAGTCTCTGAGTTCAACATTGGGTCTATCCTAACATATTATTTGGCTAATTACAAAAACAACAAGTTTGGTGGCAGGGAAAAGAAGGTTTATGGTTATGGTGCAGTGATCTCTTGTATCATGAACCATTGTGGCGTCTATCTAGAGACGGCTAACAGGGAGATTGACAGTTTTGGTCGGGATGTACACATATTCGATCTCCTCACACAGGTGAACAAGTGTTCATTTGTGGGCCAATGCGTTATGTAGCAACAGGGGGTACGCTAATTTACAGGTTTCAGAACCGGGCAAAGCGTTACATCCACATTCATCTTCCTCAGCCTTATTGTAGAGGACTTCAGAGCTACGCAATTGTGGAGTTCCTTCTCTCGTTCGACTATGCGATACGCCTGCTCAATTCCACCCAAGGCATGATTCTCGCAGAGATGTTGGTCTGCCTCCTACTCTTGTTCCACCACCTGCTGAACCACAACAGCATGCTGGTGTTGCTGGCTTTGGATCGTTTTATGGTGCTCCTCCATTTTTTCCACAGGCTGTTGGGCCTTTTTTAAGACTCTCGTACCCCTATGATCCAACCGCATTCATCGTACTGCAGCCCCCACGACATGCAAATGCATTTCAGAATTTTCAGATGAATGCGGCGCAGACTCACAATGCTTTAGTCCGACGAGTCTGGCAAGGGATCATAGAGTTGGTTGCTTACTTTTCATGCTCGACTGTTGCTAGTGACGTTCACGAGAACTCTGGTTGGAGTTCTAGCTCTGTTGGGAGATGTAGGCACCGCAAAAAGAGAGCATGGAGTGGTGATGTTGCAGGACCATCTGGATCAAGACTTAGTGACACTTTATCTCCTGGAACTCAAAGTATTTTCTCTCTATTCATTTGTTTTTTCTTTTCTCTTTTATTTTGATGCTTTTCTTTTTCTCACTCGTCTCTTTATTACTCACACCGAGAAAGGTGTGAAGTAAGTCTTAGGGAGGGTGTTTCGGATACTGATTTATCTTTTTATTTTGGTATGTTCTAACTCTTAAGTCTTTTTCTTTTGTTTTATTGAGTCCAAGTTTTTGTAGAAGATTAAGACAGCAACTGATGATGAATGTGGAACCAATTGCCATGTTTTCCTTTATGATTTCTAAAGTGGTCATTTTGTTGTAGAGGTTGTTAGTATAATCAAGCCATTGAACCCTTTGATTGAACCCCCTATCAAAAAAGTTTCATTCGTATATTCGATTTGATCTGACGTTAACTCTATATTATTTGGAATTTTTAACCGAACTTTATTTTTTCGTCAATGTATTTTTCAAGGATTGAACAACTTACATCCTTTCATCTTGAATGGTCAGACTCATCTTTAGTTTTGATCATCCTGAATGGCTTCTTCAGTTCTCCAGTTCTTCGTTTCTTTATCAAAAGCCTTCTGAAACCTAAATCAACTTATATCAAACGTGCAAGGATGCTACCAATGAATCCAATCATTGGGACACGACCATGGCGTCCGTTGAAGAATGATGTGCATATGTTACTCAGAGTTGAAAAGAAACTGAAGACGATTTGGCCCGATAATGCAGCCTCTAACCTCATCTTCAAAGTCCCACAGATTAGGCAGATGATTGATCATTGTTCGGAGCCTCTGCTTCGAGGGATTCGTCGAAATCACCATCACAAAAAACTTTTTGTTAGTTGCTTCTTGAATACATACTTCAGGAGGGAGAGAGATCAGATCATCATCCGTGCTGAGATTAAGGTTTTATAAGCGGCGGCGTAAGTCTACCATCCTTGTTTGAGATTGCATGAAAGGGAGACGTGCAGAAGAAGAGCATGGATTTATAAAGAAAGAAGGCCATGACAGTTTCGGATTAGAGCAGTTGAGAATCCTTGGTTCTCTGAAGTAACCCTCACTGAAGGACGGATAGAAACCGCTCACCAGGAGCACAATGAAATTGACATCAAAATCACCCAGAGAAACGATAAGGTTTGGTCGGACGCTGGCTTTGTAAAAAGGAGTGAGTAACATGCTAGGCATGAATTCAAACCGTAACTGTATTTTGGACCGTAACTGTTTCTTTTTAAACAGTAACTGTCAACCGTAAAATATTAATAGTTATGATGAAAGAGTTATCAACGTTAACTGTTAATTAAACGTAATCGTACCAAAACCGTCGGTTAACCGTAAATAAAACCGTAAAATTATAACTGTAACCGTTTTCAGCATAAGTAAAATGTATCAAGTTAGTGTTGTTAATACGATATAGAAAATTATGTGTAATTAACATTTACCTAATCTAAATAGAAAACATATTAAAAATTAGTCAAATTATATTAGATAAGGTTAATATAAATTTTAAATAACAATAATATTATTTTCCTAACATGAATAATTAATATATCATTTAGTTATTATTCTTTATATTATAGATTAAATTTTTTTAGCGGTCTTTCCACAATATTTATTTTATCATTCTTACTTACGTTAATAATTTTTAAGTACAAACATAGTTTTAGTTACAAATCAATGTTCACATAATATCAATAAGAACCTTAGTATTTTTTCATGCATTATTAACTACTTTTGAAGGAGTCAAATATTTATTTTGATTTCTCAATTGTTGACTAACCAAAAAATATTAAGAAATTAACAATTATATAAGAAAAATACGGTTCAATATTTTATGAAAAAAAATATTATGCTTTTAAAAGTAAAAATATATTTTATTGCAAATTGTATAGGTAAAATTAACTGTATCATAATGTAAAAATGTAATTTTGTTTGACCATAAACGTACTAACCGTAACCGTACTAACCGTAATCGTTTTTAACCATAACAGTTTTAACTATATATCAAATAGATAAGATTAAGATTAAAAAATTATTATGACCGTAACCGTTGGTTAAATAATTTTAACCGGAATAACCGTAATTATGGTTATACTTATAACGTGCCATGAAGAGTGACAAGCCTTCCAAATTTTGGTGTAAAATGTTTGAGGACGGGCCATTCTTTTGTTCTTTTAGAGATTTATATGACCGTTCATGTATCTATTATAACATTTAATTAGATTCACAAAATTTCATTAATGGCAATAAACAAACAGTTGATCTGCTTCCGTCTTTGAATCGTCTGCCGACATCCGTTCCATCTCATCGTGATCTGATCTATTTTGAACTGTCAGCTTAATTATATAATAGTTGTATAGAAGTTGGGAAAAGTTAATGAAAACAGAAAAGGAATGATATGAGATCTGTTTCCCAATCCTTTGCTTACACGTTAAGGGTGGCTTGATCTTTGAGTAACACTAAATGGCATAGGTCAATGAAATTGTGGGTTTAGCTTACTTGGAGATCCACTACTATTTCTTTGGGACCACATTCTCTTAAATTAATTGAATATAAGCATTGACACATTTCTCTAGTGACTATACTTTTTGTACTTTTTGTTTCTTTCTAGGTTGGATGTCAACATCAAGTAATGTTGATTAGTGGTAGCACCCCATAATCATAGCGGTGAAGACACTACGCAGAAGAATTTGTTTGGAAGTACATTTGAAGAATGAATGTTTTGCACCGAATATCATCAATGAATAATCTAAGGTAGAGTTTCACATGCGTGATAAAAAGAAAGAAAATAGCAAAAATATGACTTAAAACATTTGATCAATATGAAAAATAATTTATAAAATATTAACATTCTAAAACTAATTGTTTCACTTTTTTTAACTTTTTATTTTTAACTATTTACAAAAACGTCAGTAATAAAGCAGAATGCATATTGCAGATCTGTCTGTTTTAGCATTCGAAAACTCACTATGCTTTTAAAACGAAGTTACAAAGAAGACTGCATGATGATAGCTTAGGTTTTCAGNATAGCTCATGTTTTCGCCCGAGATAACACTGCAAGCGCACAGATGTACATTGTAGTGGTTCGGGATCGAATCCACAAAAACCAAAGGTAGCACGAAGAAATATCAGATCACACAACGAGCTAAGGCTAAAAAGATGTTTTGTAAGATGATGCAAATATCGAAAATAAGAAAGCAAAGAAAGCAGGCAGCAACGAAAAGGTTGTAAACCAATCAAAGAGATGTTAGGCATCGGATATTCTCAGGAAAACGATTCATTGTTGATTCAAATTTTAGACTAGGGAACAAGTTATGCACCGTCTTGAACTCAAATTCTAATTTAGAACTAATCTACTTCCATAGTATCAGCTGCCTATGTATTAGAAATCTCGAGACTAACTTCCGTTGACCCTCAATTTCTAATCATGCATTACTAACATATTTGATATGTTTACAATTCACTTAAACATCAACTTCCATTGGCTTAAGAAGAATTGCTCATCTAAGATTCTTTCAAGCATTTAAACAAACACTTTCCCGGCGTTAAATTACCTAAGAACAGAAACTAAGTGATCAGTTTAATTTCATGCATTACGATCAATCATAGATGAAGATCCATTAGATTAAATCACTAATCATGCGATTCTATATCAACAATTCATGAATCTCTATGTGAGAACCCTAAACGAAACAAACAAGCTACTTACTCATGGATATTGCAAAAACACAGATCAAATTCATGAGCGACATGATTGTATTAAGCATAAACAAGAGTAAAAAGGGTTCAGAAACTTCTCGAATCGAAGAACAAAGAGGTTTGTTCTCCCTAGGTTACAAATGTCTCTAAGCTCTCTAAAACTCTTTAAAAGTGCATAATGAAACAGGAAACACGAGTCTAGGTCTTTTGATAGCAATCCGGTTCGAAATAAGTTCGGTCTGGTTCTTCGTAAAATCGGTCCGCAATTCGTGACAAGGATCGATCGATCCACAGACATGGATCGGTCGATCCTTGTCCAAATTTCTGGGTATTTTTCAGCTTTTCGCGAACACTTCCTTCGACGCTTGAAATCCATCCAAAATGCATATTTTTCGCACATTCAAGCTCGATTCCTATAAAAATAACAAAGAACACAAATTCGCGCCAAAAGGATCCGAATACATACAAAAAACCATAATTCTCGTGTAAAAACCTTAGTAAAAACCACTAAAATACTGACACATCAAATCCCCCACACTTAAATCTTTGCTTGTCCTCAAGTAAAGGAAACGAAGACTAAGCCTGAGGGAAAAAAAACTCAAAAACCAATGGATCGCATGCTTTCAGAAACCTTACTTTGTGCTACTTTCGCTAAGCATAAAGACTCAGAACAGTTAGAACATTCTCCCCAAGAATCGCCGCATAACCTCCCAAGCCCATCCATACTCTAAAATCTAAACATGCAAACTCAGCTTCCATGTTAGTAACTCTCTATATTCAATTAAGAAGGGCGTGAAAATTTTCACCAAAGAACTCATAATCAGGGAATCAGGCTAGGT
>OVAN01001905.1:0-37099 GCA_900406275.1 Anastatica hierochuntica | reverse complement strand
CCCCTCGTATATTGCTGGATCCGTCCATGTAGAGTTCCCATTCTTCTTCACTTTTATTTTCTTGCAGGATCCTGACCTTTTCTTCTGCCCCTGGTACCACCGGCTGGGAGAATTTTGCTACGAAGTCAGCAAGGACCTGTGATTTGATCGTCGTGGCAGGGCGGAAGATCACATCGAACTCGCAAAGTTCCACTGGCCATTTGGCCAGTCTCCCGGATACTTCTAGCTTGTGGAATACAGACTTGATAGGGAAAGATGTGACGACTACCACTGAGTGAGCCTGGAAGTAGGGACGCCGGTGGCTATAACGAGTCTCGGTGTCCAGCAGGGATTTAATTACGTAGTACGCCGGACGCTGCTTGCTTTCTTCTTCCCTGACCAAGACGACGCTTACGACGTGCTCTAAGACGGCCAGGTACAGGAGCAGAGGCTCTCCCTCTTGGGGTTTGGAGAGAAGGGGTGGCGTTGTGAGATACTCTTTGAGTTTGACTAGGGCGTCTTTGGCTTCTTGGTTCCACTCAAATTTCACTGTGAACTTAAGGGCTTCAAAGAATGCATGCGACTTGTTGAACAGCCTGGATATGAACCTACTCAAGGCGGCCATTCTTCGGGTGAGTTTCTGGAAGTATCGTGGAGTATTGGGTGAAGGGATCGCCTGGATCGCCCTTATTTGCTCTGGGTTCGCTTCAATGCCCCTATTTGTGACTATGTACCCCAAATATTTCCCGGAGAATACTCTGGATGAGCACTTAGAGGGGTTGAGCTTCATGTTGTACATTCTCAAAGTAGAGAAGGCTTGTTGTAGGTGGGCTATGTGGTGTTCCGCATCTAAGGACTTGACCAGCATGTCGTCTATATAGACTTCCATGGTCTGGCCTATTTGGTCTGTGAACATCATGTTGACTAGCCTCTGATAAGTGGATCCTACATTCTTCAACCCAAAAGGCATTGCCTTGTAGCAGTAGATTCCGCGAGAGGTCATGAAGGATGTCTTTTCCTGGTCGTCCGGGTGCATAAGTATTTGATTGTACCCGGAAAAGGCATCCATGAAGCTCATTAGCTGGTGTCAAGCTGTGGAATCGACCAACTTATCTATGTGGGGGCAATGGGAAACGATCCTTGGGGCAAGATTTGTTTAGATCTGTGAATTATATGCAGACCCGCCATTTGTCGTTCTTCTTCCGGACCACGACGACGTTCGCTAGCCAATCCGGATAGTGGACCTTGCTAATGAACCCAGCCGCCAGGAGGTTTTTGACTTCATCGTTGATGATCTGGTCTCGTTTAGGTGTGAACTTCCTCCTTTTTTGCTTGACTGTCGGGTATGTGGGGTCCACTTGCAGCTTATGAACTATGACTTTCGGGTCTATTCCTGGCATATCCACATAGGACCAGAGAAGCAATCTGTGTTGGATCTAAGAAAGTCTATCAGCCTTTGGCGTATGCCTTCTAGCAATCTTGCCCCTATTCTGAGGTTTTTGCCTTGTTCTCCGGGTACCAGTGGAACGTCGTCCAGCTGCTCCACTTCCGGCTTTTCAGTATGCAATGCGGGAAGTGGCCTCCGTAATTGCAATAATGGATTTGTCTTTCCCTTCAAAGTGGTCTGGCAGCATGATCGAGCGTTTTCTTGGTCACCCTTGATCTCTTTAATTCCCCATGGGTTGGAAACTTGAGTACTTGGTGCAGGGTTGATGGCACTGCTCTCATCTCGTGTATCCAGGGTCTGCCCATGATCATGTTGTAAGCAGAGGGACAGTCTATGACAGAAAACTTAGTAGATAAGTTAATTCCTCCGGCACACACCGGAAGCGCTATCTCTCTTATGGTCTGCTTGACTTCTTCGCTGAAACCCACCAGCGACATGGTCTTCTTGACCAAGGCTTCCTAGGTCAGACCTAGGTCTGCGTACGCTCCCAGGAAAAGTAAGTTCGTAGAGCTCCCATTGTCAATGAGTACTCTATTAACCAAACAATTCGTCACCGACAAAGAGACGACCAAAGCGTCATGGTGTGGTGAGAGGATCCTGTCTTGTCCTCTAGCCTTGAAACTTATGACTTCCCGGCTGAGATTTTGGTGCTTGACTTTCGGGGTGCTATGATTGTTTTTGGCGAGCCTTGTGCTTTTCTTGGCAGTGGCGTGTGTTAAGACACTTATTTCCGAACCTCCCGATATGACATTAATCACCCTATCGTGCCTTGGGGAATCAGGTGTTTGACGGCCGGCTGGGACTCCTTCTTCCCGGTTTTCCAGCATCTCTTTAGTTTTGTTGGAAAGGAATTCCCGTAGGTGTCCCTTCTTGAGCAGCTCGTTGACTTCTATTCTTAAGGATATGCAATCCCCTGTTCTGTGACCGTGGTCATTGTGGAAGTCGCACTATTTTTTTTGGATTTCGGTGATTGTCGGGTGACCTCATCTTCTGGGGCCATTTGACTTGGCCTCCCATCTCTTTCAAGACTCCTACCAGCTCTGCGCTCGATATTGACAGGTTGGATACGTCCAGCAAGGTATGAACCGGTAAAAATTTGTTGACGTCCGGCTTCCCCAGAAGTTTGTGTCCTTTGGCTCCCTTCTGTCAATCGTCTCTGGTAGGTCTTTGGTAGGGCTTGTCATCTCTGGCCGTCTTCTCGATCCTCATGACCCTAGATTCTTTCCTGGCACACAGATCCTCTTCCCACTTGATCTGCGCCTGGGCCCGGGAGAGTACGTCTTCCATCGTTCTGCATTGGTACTTGGTGAGCTCCTTGTATAGATCCCCATCAGGCAGGAGTCCTCTCTTGAAGGCAGAAATTGCAGTGGCAACACTGCAGTTTGGGATGGTGACTTTCTGATTGTTGAAGCGGTGAAGGTAGCTTCTGAGCAGCTCTGCCTTACGCTGCCTGATGGTGACTTGGGAGTCACTCTGGTGCTAGCAAATTTCTCCACAAACAGATCAGTCAGATGAGCAAAGGATCTTATGGTTCCGGTTGGAATTGATATGAACCATTGCAAGGCGGCCCCTGTCAGGCTAGAACCGAACCTCTTGCACATGGCGGCCTCCTTGTGCTCCTTTTGGATTGCCACTATAAGCATCTTCTGCTTATACTGCGCAATGTGATTTTCCGGGTCAGAAGTCCTGTCGTACGGCCTGACGAATGGGAAGGTGAACTTCTTGGGCATGTCGGTGAGGGCGATCTCTTCCGAGAAGGGGGTGTCCGCATAAGAGCTTAGGGCACTTTTCCTTAGAGGAGGTGCAAAACCCGGAAGTCGCTCGATCACCAACTATAGCGCTTCAAATTTGCTGGAGAACATTTGCTCCAGTCGTCTAGCCTCATCAGAGAGCGGAGCGAGGCCTGCGGCTCTTCCGTATCCATTAGGTCTTCTTGCTCTTTAGCAAGTTTTTGATCCTCTTGGGTCCTCGTTGCTGCTGGGTTTCCTCTTTCTCCCATGTTATTTGTAGGGGTGGTCTCCAGAGTTGGCATCTAGGGTACCTGGACCCTGAACTTGTGATTTGTGGCTCCAGTTGGTGTCTCATCCCTTCGAAGCTACTCCATCTCTCCTAGTCTCTTTTGCAAAGTCTCTTGTTGAGATCGCATCTCCTCATAGGTAAGTTATGCTCGTGTTGGTGTGATGTTTGCTGATTCATGATTATCTCCAACCATCGTCACGTAGTTATTTTTGAAAGCTCCCCCTCCTTCTAGCGCTAACTATTACGGGTGATTCTAGTCGTTCTTCGTAGCACTGNGATGTTAAAGCTAAGCTTGAAGATCAAAGATGGCAAAAGAGTTGCTTGTTGTATTGATTCTTTGCTTAGGGTTTTCATGCGTACACATTTTGCCGTAGAGCTTGGTATATATACATGTGTTTCATGATTATCCCTCTAAGAATTGGATATATCATGATTATCCATAGAATTNTAGTAAAGGTTTTGGAACGTTTGTGCTAAGCTCGAAGATCAAAGATGGCAAAGAATTGCTTGTGTATTAATTTTTGGCTTAGGGTTTTCGTGTGTACACGTTTTGCCCTTGAGCTTGGAATTTATACATGTGTTTCATGATTATCCCTCTAAGAATTGGATATATCATGATTATCCATAGAATTTATGTATCTTTATCTAGAATACATGTCATTATCTATTAATTTAAATAGCGAAAATAAAGGAGAGGCGGTTGTCGGTTGGCTCCCGGCTTCCGGCTATGCTTGGTCGTCTGACTTCCGGGTTCCAGCTATGGGACGTCGTCTGGCTTCCTGCTTCTGGGCATTCCCCTGCTTTGAGGTCTTACTGTTGTACTCCATCTAAGTCTGGGGAATTCCCATGACCTTCGTTTTGGGGGTAATTTTATTCCCTTAGAGTCCAGTCATAGCCTAGACCAAGCAGATAAAAATAAATCCCCTAGTCGTAGGTGTTAACCAAGGCCATAGCCAAGGATACCATCGCCAAGGCGAGGCCATAGCCGAGGTAGGACGGATATCCCCTAAGTCGGTCTTAAATTTTAAGAGATAAGGATAAATGCCACAATGAATCTAGGGAAATATTTCTTTTGTATGTTAAGCTCGAATATAGAAGCTATCCGTAAAATATATGGAAATACTCTAATTCTAAAGCTATAAATACAAAGAGAAGAACCCTAATTCAAGAATTTGAGAGCTTTGACACAAAAACAAATATATTGTACTCGATCTCTCTTGAATAACAATAAAGAAGACATATCTCTTTAATTCTTTTCGCTCACTTCTTTCTCAAAAAACCATAAAATCCATCGATCACCTTATTCTTGTTCCTCTCCATCGAAGAATCACCAAAATCCCCCCGCCCAAAAGTTTGGCGCTAAAATGAGGGGGAGATTTTAAGAAGAACAAAGAATCAAAGATGAGCGAACATAACAGTTCATTCGAACAAGAGAACGTCGACATTCTCGGATCTGCATCTGTGGAGAGAACGCACGAGACCACCGACGACACGGTAGTCACAGCAAAACTCCAGGATTATGAGCGGATCACGGCAAAGCTGAATCAGAGCGAAGCTCGCCTGAAAGAGTTGAAAGATGTGAACGCGATTCTCAAAGCCTCAACGGCGGAGAAAAGCGTTCAGACACCTGATGCGGGCACCAAAGGTGGCGACAGACGTGTTAGGTTCAAGAGGAAGGTTCCACCGATGCATTCGCTGGACGAGACACCGGTAACTCTCGCAAAGGAGGCACGAGCATATCAAACTCCAAGCTCAGGTCTAACCCGGACCCCTGACTCCTACCATAAAAACGGCCCTAGCAAAGCTCATGAAAGAAGCGCTAAAGAGGCCCATGGACTGGAAGCCATGCTAACAGGAAGGCTAGAAGCTATGTAGAACATGACTAAGCGCTTGCCAGGGGTGGCTCTACCAATCATCAAGAGCGCCCCTAATTTCTAGGCTGACACACCGTTTGTTGATGCCATCGCTCTTAGCAAAGTCCCTAAGAAGTTCACTTGGCCAACCATGGCTCTGTACGGTGAGACCTCTAATCAATTTGTTATGAACTATAAAATGAAGAACTTCACAAAGACTTTGACTGTGTTGTACGGGATGCTTAAAACTGTTGAGCCAAACATCAAGAAGGAAAATCCTAATGTCTTGATGGTTCACAAGGATAAAAAGTTTAAGAAACATGGTAAAGACAAAGGATATGATAAGATGGATTGGATTCAGAATCGTGACAAGTTTGGACATTTTCAAAAGTATAAGCCTAGTTTTTCTGGTTATAACAAGTGTCATTATTGTAATGGTATTGAGGATTGGAAGAGAAATTGCAAAAATTACTTGGAGGAGCTGAAAAAGAATAGTTCTAAGTTTTCTTCTTCAGGTATAAAAATGTTATAGAAGTAAATGTTACTAAGTTTAATTCTACTTGTTGGGTATTGGATACCAGTTGTGGTACTCACATTTATGAAATTGTGCATAACCTCAACAGAAGTAGACTTGTGGAGAAAGGATAATATGGATCAACCAAGGAATTAAGAAAGAGTTGCTGGATTAGATGTAGAAATATTTTTATTTTCCCATAGAAATGGCTTTAGAATCAAAGAGTTTTTCTTTATCAATTTATTTTGAGTAAGACTATTATTTTCTTTAAATTTGGATTTGTAAGAATTTGATATTTTTAATAAAACAAGCTTTAGATTTATTGTGATAGAAATTTTTGATAAAGTCTCATTAGATAATAAGATTTATGATAAAGTCTCATTAGAGAAATTTATCGTCTATAACATTTTTGAATATTCTTATGACTATAATCTAAGTTTTATTTTGGCTTTTTCATTTGGAAAGTGTAAATGAGACATTTGGAAAGTTCATAGCGATGAATTTTCTACAGTCATTTGATTTAGACTCTAATGAATTATGTGCTCTTAGTTTACCGAAAAAATGACTAACGCTTTATCACTAAGACCAGTGAAAGAGCGAGTGATTTGTTTGATCTTATACATAGGGAAGTATGAGAACTAATGACTTTTAAAAAAAATCAAAGAAAGTGACTACTTCATTAATGATTATGTTTATATGATAATTCATTGACCTAGTCCTTTGAAATGTTCAAAGAATTCAACGATGGAGTACATAACAAATCATTTGTTGCTTGGACAAATTCTTTTCTAAGAAAAGATCATTCTAAAGGATTAGTGAGAGTACGAGTTTAATGTTTCCCGATAAACCTCTTGAGTTATCTAAATATGAAAGTCATATTAGATTCTAAAAGATATGATCTTGAGTTTAGCGGAAGCTTTTCCTGAATTGATGTTCAGTAAACATAGAATTGTCTATGTAAAGTAATGAAATTAGTTTCTTATATTATTTGATTATTGGATAATTGAATTAATAGTCCCAAAATAATTATATAATTCTTATAGTTCATCAAGTATGTGACTTGATCATGAAACCCTATAAGTGATAAATGACATAAATTATCGAGGTCTATAGTCATGTTATCAAGCAAAGACATTAATAACTATGAATGACTAGTTGATGATTAAGTTTCATGAATTCATTGATATGTTGTATTAAAGTCAATCACATAGATATATGTGTTAGAGAACACAATACCGGACTGACCCGCTATGAGAACTCTACAAGATTGTCAAATGGATGTCATTAGAGTTTCTCATTTAAAACTATAGAGTATAGTCATTCGACTTGAGTTCGTCATGTTTTCTTATACATGGATTGGTTCACTTTGACTTTGTCAAACGTCAGCCATAACAGGTGGTTATAAAGGCATTGATTTGGTGTATTATAAAACGCCAGCCGTAACAGGTGGTTATAAGGGCATTGATTTGGTGTATTATAAAGTTTTTAAGAAACATGGATGGAACAAGAGGGGATTTTTCCCACCAATATAACAGGAGAGATTTCTTTGAGCCTATCGATGATTTGATACTGAAAAATGCATGTCCATGCTCAAACGAGTTGAATGTCAGTCGTTTATCTAATCAGTATAAATCAAAGTTCAATAAGCATGGTTTGACTATGTAAGGATGACATTGTTTCTTGCCGTATGGCCATATTGAGATATATAAACAAAGGGATTATAGGAATAGGTGATTCCAGTATAAGTGGGAGTTGTTGGGAATGTCTTGAAATCATTTATATTTTACTCTAAATAAAGTAGTAGTATCGAGGTTTGACACATCGTGTAATATTAGGCGTTATGATGTTTTGTTAGAGACCACTCATAATCTATGGAAAGTCCATTGTTAATATTATATGATCCTACAGGTCACACACCTAAGCAAATTAGATCAAAGTATTTTAGATTTAGTTATTTTTATTTATATGATAAATAAAATATTATTATATATTTTATATGTGTGTGTGCCCAATATAAAAGAGTCTGTTTGTTTATTAAGTTTGTCGGTTTATTAAACTATATAAACGAAAATACCGATTAATAAAGGCATGTAACTTTTATGAGACGAACAAAAACTCAACGTGAGGCGCAACCAAAACCGTAAAAATTATACAGAGACAAATTGTTTGTCTAGTTTTGAGATATGATCTCAAACGACGCTAGCATCCCGATCCGATCCGATCCAGTTTGTGTGTGTGTGGATACTAGTAGAGGCACGACACTTGGAATGATCAAAACCTTGATCCAAATCCAGATTCTTTTCATCTGTGTATTTTCCAGGTATATCCGATACCTCGTAAATTAGATTCAAAATCAATAAAATTGCACGATTTTTGGGAATTAAATTTCTAATTATATTTATAAATCATTTATAAACCGTTATGAATTCTAACAGTAAACTCTGCTAATTAGTTATAATTATGTAGTAATAGTTAAATGTTTAATTGGCTTTTTAATTTTTTGGGTCATTAAACATTCTTGTTAAGTAAAATTCTTGTTGCAAAGTTAGTAATATATTTCACAATTTATCATTAAAAAAAACTAAGGGGATGTATTGAATTGTGTATTTGATGGAATTTGATTTTTAATGAGTTTTTAGAAGATTTTGATGAATTTGAGAAATAGTTGTGATTTTTGTTAAAATTCTCCGCAATTCCACTTAAAACCATGTGATTTGATGTGATTTGATATTTTATATTTTTAATAAAGAAATTCCACTAAAAGACCTTAAATCACTTAGGATTCATTACTTAAAATATTTACAATAACAGTGGATTTGAATATACATTTTAGAATCACCATTTCTAAAACAGTTAATTTCATAAAAATTTTTAAATTGTTTTTCAATAACATGAAATTTCAGATTTTAACATAAATCACTCAAAACCATTGTTTGAATAACACGAAAGGTGGGAGTATTTGTTATGACTTGGTGACAATCTAGCAGATAATTTTTCTTAGATATATCCCTACCGTACATCCACCATCTTTTTTTTTTGTGCACACCGTTAGGGGTGGACACGGGTCGGGTATCCTTGATTTTTGGTGTACCCGCTACCCGATNAATAGATTTTAGTACCCGTACCCGACCCGCAAAAAACGGGTACCCGGAAAAACGGGTATCCTCTAAAAATATGAATACCCGACTTGTTACCCGACCCGACTTGTTACCCGGAAAAAATGTATCCGAAAGAACGAAAAAACCCTTTAAAATTCAAATATTATATTTTGTTTCACATTTTAACATTTAAATACTTATATAATCATATTTTTTTCTTAAATATTCAAGCAAATACAAAATTATCCTAACAAAAAGATTAGAAATTTTCTAAATTACAAAGTTATATTTAAATATTACATATATTAAAAATATAATTCAAGTCTTATATATAATAAATATTATTGTTTCTTCTAAAGTAATATTTTATATATGATTATACATAATTATTATGGTAGACATTTATATAATATATAAATAATTAAAAAACAGGTATTAACAGGTCGGGTACGAAAACGGGTAGTTAAAAAATAAATGATACCCGATACCCGACCCTTACCCACGGGTAATAGAAATATAATACTTTTTACCCGACCCGAAAGCAGTGAGTACCCTTTTTTCCGAGCCGGGTACGAGACGGGTCGCGGATCGAAGACGAGTAACGGATATTAGTGTCCAGCCCTACACACCGTACATCCACCATCTAATTTAAACATAAATAAATAAAGGTGGAATATTATTTAATTTGGGAGTTTAGTCATTGACTTTTGGACTATTATTGAAGACGACCCCCGTATAGAAATCATCCACTAAAGTCTGAACTCTTAAATGCAATCTTGATTCCAAATTGAAAAGTCTATTACTTTACCAAAAAGAGAAAAGTCTAATTTAATTTCTCTTTAAATTTAAACTCTTGTTCACTCACAAAATACAAAATAGAAAGCCAAAAAGAAACACACACAAAAAATGTCAATTTTCCTCTGTTTTCTCTTGCTCTTGCTACTTCTCTTTTCAACTTTGATCTTCACAAAAAAATCGCAGTCGGCAAAGCTGAGACTTCCTCCGGGACCATCAAAACTTCCGATCATCGGAAACTTACACAACCTGGACGGATTACTACACAGATGTCTCCAAAACCTCTCCAAAACCCACGGACCAGTGATGCATCTCAACTTTGGATTCGTTCCTTTGGTCGTTGTCTCTTCAAAACAAGCAGCAGAAGAAGTTCTCAAAACGTATGACCTCGACTGTTGCAGCCGGCCAGAAACCGTAGGAACAAAGAAAATATCTTACAACTTCAAAGACATCGGATTCGCTCCTTACGGCGAAGAATGGAGAGCGTTGAGGAAGCTCGCTGTCATAGAGTTGTTCAGCCTGAAAAAGCTCAACGCTTTTAGGTATATAAGAGAAGAAGAGAACGACTTGCTTGTCAAGAAACTCACTGAAGCTTCTCAGAAACAATCTCCTGTGAATCTTAAAAAAGCCCTTTTCACTTTAATCGCTAGTATCGTGTGTAGACTTGCCTTTGGTCAAAATCTTCACGACTCTGAGTTTATTGACGAAGATGGTATGGAGGAATTAGCGTCTAGGTCGGAGAAGATCCAGGCGGAGTTTGCTTTCTCTGATTTCTTCCCGGGAGGTTGGATTGTTGATGGAATCACCGGTCGAAGCAAGAGTCTAAACGGACTTTTCGCAGAGCTTGACGGTTTCTTCAACCGAGTGCTCGATGATCATCTAAAGCCAGGAAGAGAAGTATTAGAGACTCCAGATGTTGTTGATGTGATGATTGATATGATGAACAAACAAGGCAAAGATGGTTCTTTTCAGCTCACCACTGACCATATCAAAGGAGTCATCTCGGTAAGCATTTTTAGATAACTGTTTTGATTCATCTTTAACCTGTCATGTTAAGCCAACTTTTAAAACTTTGTATTTTATTTAACACTTCTAAAGCATATAGTACGAGATTTATCTAGATATACATATGAAAAATCAAAATAATATAAACATGAAACATATCTAGTACTTAGGCACTGTCAAACCAAATGTATGCTAGATTTGACATACATAAAAATATAGAGCACATCATTTTCTATTTCAAAATGGAGTACTATTAAAATAAAGTTTGATAGAGTAACTTTAAAAAATTATTCTTGGAGTGATAAATAAAATTTTCTTATTTATGGAATAATATTAATTTGTAGTCCACTTTGTATCTGAAAATGAGGTAAATTTGAATCAAATTAGAGAATAACGCAACTTCATTTTAAATTTACTCCATTTTAGAGTAGAAAATGGTTTTGGATTTGAGATGCTATAACTGATTGATTGACACATATTTTGTTAATCTTGTCGTCTAAAACGATTTTTAAAGACCAATCATAAAAGATATTTGATGTGTTAAGTAGACATAGATCTTGTGCACAAAAAATGCGTAAATGGAAGCTAATAAGAGACTTTTTGATGGTTCGGGAATTTGCCGAATAAAAAAGTACGTTTAATATATAAAATTCAAATTAAAATACATGGTATAAAATAAATACTTAAATTGTAAAAATAAAATATTTAAATAATACATTGTATAAAAAAATATACTTCTAAAAGTTCTTGAAAATTTAATTTGAGTTTTGTTAATTTTAATTTTATTAAAATTTTAATTTGTATTAAAATTTTTTTGTTAATTTGAATTTATTTTTAGGTAAGTATTTAAATTTTATCTTTATACCATGTGTACCTAAAAGCGTTGAGCTTTTAGTCAAAATTTAAATACTTAAATCCTAAAAATAAAATTCAAAATTCAAATTAACAAAAATTAATAAATAAAATCTTACAAGCATCCAACCAAAAATACTATATATGTGAAGACCACAAAAACATCCATTCAAAAAATAAAATTAGACTATAATATTTAGTGTATTCATATCATTTTAGAAATGTACTTATGAAGCTTAAATTTGTTAATCTAATTATATGTAAAGTTGGGAGAAGCAAGTGGGTCAGTAGTTACACCACCTATGCTGTCATTTCACAGAACCAGGTTTGAACCCTGCATTTGGCTCTAGTGAAAAGAACTACTAATCACTAGGATAGATGACAAAAAAAATTATATGTAATGTTATAAATAAATAAACTACTCTTTTTTTTTTCTCTTTCACCCAAATAAATAAACTACTCCAAAAAATTAAATGAAAATTAATTAACTTTGGTTCGTTTAGATATGTTTTGATCCGTCTAAACTCCCTTTGGATTGGGTATGCCCGCTTAAAGCTATAGCGTCTATGAGGGAATGGCCTAAACAGTAGCCAAAACAGGTTTTTAAAATCCTGTTAGAGACATTAAGCGCTTTCTAGAGTTTTATGTATAAATCTCGGTCCTTTTTTCTTCTAATTTTGCTGAAATTACGGGACTAAGATTTCATTTTCATTTACACCATTTGTCTTTATGCGATTGAATTTAGGATATATTTCTTGCCGGAGTAAACACAAGTGCAACGACCATACTTTGGGCAATGACAGAGCTAATACGAAACCCAGGCGTAATGAAGAAAGTGCAAGATGAGGTTAGGACCGTGGTTGGAGAAAAAAGAGAGAAAATCACAGAGCAAGATCTTAACCAACTAAACTACTTCAAGCTAGTGATCAAAGAGACATTTAGATTACACCCAACAGCTCCCCTTTTATTACCAAGAGAGACAATGTCTCAAATCAAGATCCAAGGCTATGACATTCCGGAGAAAACTCAGATCATGATCAATGTTCACGCTATAGCACGCGATACAAGCCTCTGGGAGAATCCAGATGAGTTTAATCCAGAGAGATTTGTTGATAGTTCTGTTGATTATAGAGGACTAAACTTTGAACTTTTGCCGTTTGGTTCGGGCCGAAGGATTTGTCCTGGTATGACAACGGGTATCGCCATGGTCGAATTGGGATTGTTGAATTTGCTTTACTTCTTTGATTGGGCATTGCCTGAAGGAATGACGGTTAAAGATGTTAATATGGAAGAAGAAGGTGCGGTTATTATTAGCAAGAAAGTTGCTCTCGAACTTGTGCCTACTCGTCGTTAATGAACGAACAAAACTCATCTTAAAATAATACGAGAACGCTTTCTTTTTAATCTATATGCCTCATGGTATGTTGAAGTAGTGTTAATTTTTATTATAGAATTTTTCAAGTTCATAATCATAATTTGATCTTATATTAATAGAGGTTTGTAGTGAAGGTTTGCTATGGCAAATGCTAGATAACGGAAGTTTGGCCAAGTTCTTTGATGTTTGTTGTATTTTTATGTTATTAAAGATATGAATTGTATTACGTTATCTGGATTGGTTTACCTGTTTATTTGGTTTGGTTTAACTAATTATAAACCTAGTTAAAGAGTTAGTTACAAGCTTTATACATCGTACATCGAGTTCATGATTATCCCTCTAAGAATTGGATATATCATGATTATCTACAGGATATATGCATCTTTATCTAGAATGTACATCATTATCTGCTAATTTAAATAGTAAAAATAAGTATGAGTAGGCGGTCGGCTGGCTTCCGGCTTCCGGCTATGCAACGTTGTCTTGCTTTCTGCTTCTGGGCATTCCTCTGCTTTGATTTCTTACTTTTGTACTTCATCTAAGCCTGGAGGAATTCCCATGGCCTAAATTACTCCCAACAGTTTGTCCCTTATTGCAAAGGTTCGATCCGAAGCTGTGGAATAACATGTCTTCCATATGGCTTAGGCAGGAAGCCATTAGTTGCTCGGCCTTTTCAGTTGGGACTTGTGCTGCCTTTTGTTTCCCATAAGTGTCGACTTGCTTTTAGTTTAAATTCCATTAGGTAATAGGCGCAATTGTAGTAGGAGGTTGCATCCGGCTCTTGACGTCCAAACTTAGGGCTTTGAACTTCAAATTTCATGAGTCGTAAGCACTTTTCAAGGATCGTTATTTTGTTGAAATATCTCAACCATTGACTTCGTGAGGATCGGAGGAAGAAATTATAGTCGCTGATGAAGATTTTGCAAATATTTGAGAAGAAAAAATATAGCCGTTACAACCGCGAAATATGCGCCTGTGATTGGACGCGTGCGACTGGATTTGATTTCTTCTCTTTCCTTTTAAATCTTTCTTTCTTTTCTCTCTTGCATTTTTTCTTCATCTTCTTCCTTTTTCTGCTAAACTCTTTTCTTCCGGAATCATTGTCGAGCTTTTCATCCGCGATTTAAGGTTAGATCTTCTTCCTCCTTCTTTTCGCTTCTATTATAATAGATTCCAGAAAACAGCTTTTAGGGTTCAAAATTAACCTTAGCTTCTAAGCTCTCTTGCCCCATTCGAACCTTAGATTCAAGATCGAAACCCTTCTGATCCCAAAATGACTAGCTTTAATGATGAGTTCTCTCCCGTAGCTTCGTCTTCCGTCGGTGCTCGCGTTCGAAAGATGCATCTGATCAGGACTAGTCCTTCTACCGAGGTTGAAGGATCTTCCGAGGACACGGAGATCCCTGAAGGATCTTCCGAGGACACGGAGATCCCTGAAGCTAATCCTCAGCCCTTACTATCCGTTGCGGGTCTAGAGCTCCTAAAGGTAAGCCCTTTTTCTAATGTTAGCTCTGAGATCTTGGAAGATTAGTTGCAGCAGTATTCCATTGGGGAGAGTGCTCATCTGAGCGTGCCTAGGAAAGACGAGAGGGCTTCTGAATGCCCAGGAGATGAGATAGGCATGTATGAAGGCTATCTCGAGGCCAGAGTCAGGGGTACGATAACAACCTTGATGAGGAAAGTCTCGAAACACTTCAACATCTGTTCTTCCCAGCTAAACCCTTCCTCTTGGAGGATCCTTATTGCCATCAAGGTGCTCAACGAGTTTCATGGGCTGGATAATGACATCAACGAGCTTCTATACTCCTATTACTTTACCCATGTTCCTCCTGGTGATTGCATATATTACTTCCACCCTCGAGCTGGTGCTCCATTGGTGTTGGAGCTGGAAAAGGAGGAGAGGAAGGGAGCGGCTTTCAAACATTGGGCTTAGAAGTTCGTTTTTATGAGAGTCGGGTCGTCTTCTGAATTCTCTACTCTTTGGAAATTCACTGGTAGGTTTAGGATGCTTTTCTTTTCATTGCTTCTAGCTTTGTCATTAACCATCTTGGCTTTTCGTTTTTGCAAAGGTGTCTACGGAGAAATCAGAGGAAGGCAAGGAGACACCTGAGGAAGCTTTAGAGATTTCTGCTAAAGAAAGGAGCATCCCGTTTTTACTGAGTGAGAAAGCGTTGAGCCAAAGCAACATCAGGGGTTTGTTTACTGCCTTTTACTTCTGTTTTCTATCCTCCTTTTAACAAACTTTTTGTCGTTTTACAGGGAACATGTCAGGATCTGGGTCCAAGGCACTGGATGACTTTAAAAATGCTCAGGCGACAAAGAAGGAAAAGTTGGCGTCTGGGAGCAAGACTCCGGAGGTGGTGGAGATCTCGGAGTCTCCCTCTGCTGGGTCCAAGAGGAAGGGGACCCATAAGGCCTCTGTCTCTAGCAAGAAGCAGAAGAATATCCCTGCCAAGCAATCCTCCTCCTCTGTCCGCGATCTTGATGGTTCCCTGGAGCACCTGCAGAGCTTTGTCTTCCCTGTGCTTCCTTCTAGCCCTCCCACTTTTGACAATTTGGGCATTTTTGACCATGTCCAGAAGGAAATGATCAAGGTATCTAGTCTGCCTTTGGCTTTTGGCGGACTTTTGATTGTTTCTTTTTCTTTTGGCTAACCTTCCTCCTCTTTGCTTTTCAGCTAGCTGCATCGCTCTTCCATACCAAGGATCAGATCGCCACGAAGGTGATTTCTATAGGGAAGGCCCAAGTGGAGGACTACCTTGCCAAGCTGAAGGCAGAGAAGGACATTTCTACTGGCTTGGAAAAGGAGTAGAGGGAGATGAAGCGATTGCTCTGGGGGTTGGAATCGGAGAAGGAGAAGGCGGCAAAGAAGGTCCTCACCCTGATTGAGGAGAAGGCGAGCCTGGAAGAAGAGCTTGGCAACATGGATACCAGGGTAGCCACCTTCACGGAGAAGATGTCCATGGCTGTCAACGGCACCAAGATCATGGGGTGTTGAGAGATGGTGCGGGACTACCTCAAAGATGAGGCGAAGTCTTAGAACTTGATGGAGGAATTTGAGAATTACAAGATGGTGATTATAGCGGAGGCAGAAGAAAATGGCCTCGAGGCTCCCACCTTTGAAGATGAACCAGATATTCCCCCAACCAAGACTTCTACACCCCCGGCGAACTTTGTGCCAAATGTCGAGAAGTCTGCCTCTCCTGATCCTCTAACTGCCTAGCCTCCAGACCCGGAACAAAAAATCAAGTTGCTCTCCCCTTGTGGGATTTTTTTTGTTGATGATGATCTACCCCTGCGTGGACCTACTTCTGCCCCTTGTAGACTTTGTAATGACTTTTCATGGGCTTAGTAGCCTTAAATCTTTGGTGGCCTTCCAGGCCTTATTTCCTGTTTTCCTTTTGGGGCTTAAAACTCGTATTTCGGCCCTTCGTGGCCTTTCATGAATGTGTTTATATTTCTCTATTTCTTTGTTGTCTTCCTGTCTTAACAGAAAATTAACTTAGATTTAGAGATGACATTCATTGTGTAGCTTTGGCAAGTCTTTTACTCTTAGCGCCTCGATCGACTGGCTTCTGGCTATCGACTTCCGGCCTTTGCGTTTCGACTGCCTTGACTTCCGGCTTCTTAGCCTCTGGTCTCTTATCAATGTTCCAGCTATTTAACTTCTAGATTCTTGGCCTCTAGTCTTTGAAGTGCCTTGCGAGAGTTTTTGAGTTCCAAGTTGGGATAATCTCATTATCTCTCTTTTTTTTTTTAGGGGACAATGCTTATGTTCCCAAGATGCGTTTCTTGGCCTCTTCATACACGAAGGTATCTTCTGGCTTTTTGGCATTCTGTTACCTGGAAGTAACCACTAGCTTGTTGGCATTTTGTTACCCGAAGGCACTAGCTTGTTGGCATTTTGTTACCCGAAGGTAACCACTAGCTTGTTGGCATTCTGTTACTCGGAGGTAACCACTAGCTTGTTGGCATTCAGCTATCCGGAAGTAGCTATTTGCTTTTGCTGCATTCTGCTTCCTGCAGTGAAGCCACTATCAGTCTTATTGGTTTTGCTGGTATGGATCTTCCCTGCAAAGAGATCCAAGTGCCAGACTTTTCGTCTACTTACCACGTATGGGTAAGTAGGTATAGGTGATGCTCCGTGCTCAGGTCACATAACTTTTGCATTTACTGTGACCTGGTAAGCAAGGTTAAGCTGTTTTGGTTTCTGCTCACCACTCTACTTTCCGGTTAGCCACTCTCTGTTAAGCAGGATAAGCAAATATTGTCTATTGCTTTCTTTCGGGTATTTTCCCTTGTTTAAGCAGAGTTTTTATTTTATTTTTGAGCTTTTTGCTTTTGTTTTGGAAGGGTACGTTGTTTGTATTACTCCATTATTGACGAGTAGTCATTCAACTTATTTGCCCCTTTCTTTAACTGAATTTCCACGTGAGAAAACAATTTTTTTATTGATAGGTGTCCGTCCTTAGACGTAGCATGATTACATAAGAAAAGGTGTAAAAGAAATCGAAAAATCCAAAGCTGAAAAACATATCAGGGGTATGGTCGTCCGGGTGAGGAGCATTCTTTTAAAAGAAGTAAGACTTTAGGTGTAACGCGTTCTAGATGTTTGGCTGTACTTTTCCGTACCTGTCTTGTAACTTGTATGCCCCTGCTCCTTTGACTTCCACTATTTGGTATGGTCCGTCCCAGCCTGGCGCACGCTTACCCGCAACCTTGTCCTTGGTGTTGTCAAAGACTCAACATAGCACCCATTCGCCTTGCCGGAACGTCCCGGTTCATACCTTCTTGTTGTAGCTGCGAGCTACTTCCTGTTGGTACTTCCAGTTCTGGATTCTTGCGGCTTCCCTTTTTCATCAAGGAGATACAGGGACAAAGCCATCAGCTCTTCATTCTCTCTTGGGGCTAGAAGTTCTGACCTGGCCGTAGGGACACTGACTTCGGCGGGGGAAACCGCTTATGCTCCATAGACCAGGGAGAAGGGTGTTTCTCCTGTTGAAGTCTTGATGCTAGTTCGACATGCCCAAAAGGTAGCTAGAAGTTTTTCGACCCAGTTGCCTTTGGCATCGTCCAACCTCTTTTTCAGAAGATTGACTATTGTCTTGTTGGTGGACTCGACTTGCCCATTGGATTGTGGATGTCTCGGAGTTGCAAAGCTTAGTTTTATGCCCCAATCTTCACAAAACTTTTTGAAGTGTTTGCTTGTGAACTGCGGGCCATTATCTGTAACGATCTCCTGAGGTGTTCCGAATCGTGTTACCTTGTTCTTCCAGAGGAACCTCCTGATTTGGACATCTGTAATATTGCTCAAGGCTTCTGCCTTCACCCACTTAGAGAAGTAGTTCGTAACTACCAAAAGGTATTCCAACTCACCAGGGGCTGTTGGGAATTTTCTTACAATGTCCATTCCCGACTTCATGAATGGCCACGGAGAACTTACGGATTTGAGGTTTTCCGGGGGTAGCTTGGATACTTGTGCGTGCTTCTGGCATTCATCGCAGAACTTGGCAATCTGGAGGGCATCATGGGCCATTATAGGCCAATAGTAGCCTACCCTCTTGGCTCTTAGCACCAAGCTTCTTCCACTAGAGTGGGATCCGTACTCGCCTTCATGTAGTTCTTTGACGACTAAGTCTGCGTCTTCTGTCTTTACGCATTTGAGGTATGGACCTGGGAAAGACCTTTTGTAGAGTTTTCCATGAATCAGGCAATAGCGGGATGTCTGCCTTGTGATCTTATGGCATTCACTCCTTATGTTGGGCAAGACGTCATCCTTTAGGTAGGAAGTAAAGGGCGTCATTCAAGTTTCTTCTTCTTAGATGTTGGAGACTTGAGGTCCTTCGGCGTCTTCGTCAGTAGCTGGCCATTGGAGAACCAACAAAGGTATGCTAGTTTGCTCTGTTGTTTTTAGGGTTGAGGCCAGGTTGGATAGGGTGTCCGCATGCGAATTTTTCTCCCTTGGGATCTGTGTGAGTTTGCATGCTTTGAACGAATTATTGAGCTTCTTGGTTATGGGCAGATACTTGGTCATGCTAGCTTCTTTTGCTTGGTAGTAACCTTGTGTCTGGCTTACAATCAATTTGGAATCACTGTAAACCTGTAGGTTATCTATTCCCAAGTCTCTTCCCAAGTTGAGTCCTGCAATTAAGGCTTCATACTCACTTTCATTGTTGGTGGCTCTAAAGTTGCATCTTACTACTCTTGATACTACTTCTCCTCTTGGTGAGGTGAGCACGAGGCCTACTTCTGCTCCTCGTATGTTGCTAGATCCATCTACGTAAAGCACCCATTCTTCTTTGCTTTTACTTTCCTGCTAGATCCTGACTTCTTCTTTTGCCCCTGTTACCATTGGCGGGGAGAATTTTGCTACGAAGTCCGCCAGGACGTGTGATTTGATCGCCGTGGCAGGGCGGAAGATCACATCGTACTCGCCTAGCTCCACTGCTCATTTGGCTAATCTTCTAGATATTTCTGGCTTGTGGAGTACAAACTTGATAGGGAAGGACGTGATGACTATCACCGGGTGAGCCTGGAAGTAGGGACGCAGCTTCGTGGTTGAGATGACCAAGGCGAGAGCCAGATTTTCTAAGTGACTATAGCGAGTCTCGGTATCTAGGAGGGACTTGCTTACGTAGTACACCAGACGCTGCTTGTTCCCATCTTCTCTGACCAAGACGGCACTTACGACATACTCTGAAACGGCCATGTATAAGAGTAATGGCTCTCCATCTTGGGGTTTTGAGAGAAGGGGTGGTGTTGTGACGTATTCCTTGAGCCTGACTATGGCGTCTTCAACCTCTTGGTTCCACTCAAATTTCTCAGTGAATTTAAGGGCTTCAAAAGAATGCATCCTACTTATCGGATAGCCTGGATATGAATCTACTCAAGGCCGCCATTCTTCCGGTAAGCTTTTGGACATCTCGTGGAGTTTTGGGTGAAGTCATTGCTTGAATCGCCCTAATTTGCTCTGGATTTGCTTCAATGCCCTTGTATGTAACTAGTTCTCTAACAAGGGACAATACCAACGAATCCAGAACAATCTACAGGTGCAAAATTCTTATCCAAATAAGAATTTCCATATGGGAAACGTTGTTGCCAATGTTTAGTCATATTGAGGAACTTCATCATATATACATCCTCAGATTGTGTATCCACCTTGTATTGTTCAACCTCCTTTAGTAACAACTACTTGGTACAATATCAGTCTTAAGGATAAGTCACAAGAACAACTTCAACAGTTGATTTTTCAATTTAGTAAAAATATTCAAGTAGCTCAAGTTTCAACTTCTCAAGATACTGGAGTTACACATAACACAAATGCTTCTATTTCATTGGATATTAAAAATAAAAATAAAAATTATAATCTTAATCTTTTAATTCTAATTCAAATTTGATTAGAATATTAGAGTTAATTAAAATTAATTATATAAATTAGTTTTTATTTTAATTTGATTAAAATTGATTTAATAATAAATTAAATATACATATTAGATATGTATTAGTTAAAATTTTAGTTAATTTATATTAGATATAATTTTTAAAATATAAGTTGGATTAAAATTAAGTTCCTCAAATAATATCAATTTTTTATGTCTCTCCAATCTTCTCAACTGTCAAGGTTTGTTTCGTTGTGTGATGGGCCTGCTAAGCAAGATGTCCACAATTACATGAGTGAGACAGATGATAATGGTTATCATATAAGAAATTGGTTCACTTGACTAGGCTATCAAAACGGTTTTGGACTTAGAGACATAGCGTTGGATTATACATAAGATGTCATCCACGACGAAGAGTTATATTTGATATAATTAGCAATGTGGTTGCTTACCTAAATATCTTGCGTTCGGACGATGAGGCAAAGCTCACTCGAATTCATGTGAAATACAGATCTTGGTTCATAATAGTCAGTTTGAGGAAAAATTCACTACAAGAAAACAGATCCATTGCAAGGAAGGATTTCCTCGCAATTTCGTCGCAAATCTCAGTTTGCTACGAAATTGCGACGAAAATTTGACATTCGTTAATCGCTTGTCGCAAATTGACGTGGTCACAATTTCATCGCAAATTTGCGACTGAAAAATTTACCCGCGGCTCAGTCGCAAAATTGCGACGATATTGCTATAAAAAAAATGCGACAAATTTGCGAGGAAATTTGAAATCGAAAAATATTGCGATTAATTTGCGATTCACAGTCAAATTTGATCGCAATTACGTCGCAAAATATTGCGATGAACTTGCGATTAAATAAGCACCAATGGTCGCAAATTCGTAGCAATATTTTGCGACGTAATTGCGAGGATTTGGGTTATTTTAGTCGCAATTTCTTCGTAATATTTTGCGACGAATTTGCGACTATTAGTCGCATTTTATTGCGTTTTGGTCACAATATTTTGCGACCAAATTGCGACGAATTACTCGCAATTTTGTCGCAATTTCTGTGCATTTTTTTAAAAATTAATTGAATTAAATTTAGTAAAATTAGTTAAAAGTAAATGAAAGAAATAAAAAATTTAAAATTAAATTAAAAATGCAAATAAAATATATTATAAAATTTAGTTTGAAAATAGAAATTAATAAAAACAGTTTATAAAACTAAAAGTAAATTCTAAAATCTAATATCTGTCGGTCGGCGGCTGGTCCTCATGTTTAATCTCATATGCGTACTAAGCGAACTCGGGGTTCTTCTGCGCAAGCCAATCGAATAAACAGTTATGCCTGCTGAACTGCTTCTCGTACCCGACCATCTTCGACCGAACAACCGTGACTTCTTCGCGTGCCGCCTGAAGCTCCTCCTCAGCCCTCTTCAGCTTCTCCTCGAGTGAGTCCATGTAGCCGCCTGGATGCTCAATACCGGCTGTAGCTGAAGAGACCTCGGATTGGAGAGACCCAACACCCAAAAACCGGCCTTTCGACCAGGGAGCAAACTATAGAAAAAAGAATTGTTAGTAAACATATTAAAGAATTAAAAAACTAAATTACGTATTATAGTTAAGTACTACCAACCTCGGCGAAGATCTTATTCTTCTCGAACTGGGAAAGATGCCTAGACTAGACGGAGCTATCTGGGCACTGCATCCAAAGGATAACCTCCGCTTCGTTGATCTGGCGTCGGACATCGGCCGCGAGCCGCTCGGACTTCGCATCTACGAAGGTGTCGTCCGACTTCTTCTTCGTGTCTTCTAGCACGACCAGAAGATCGGGAGTGTTGGCACCTTCCTTAGCCTTATTTAACAAATTATTAACATTATTTAATGGTTTATAAAATATTTAAAACGTTTAGCTTTTTATGAAATATTTAAATTATTTAATTTTCAATTTTAATATGTTTTAAAATTTAAAAACTTACGATTTTTCGGGCTTTCGCCCTGAAAGAATCACGACCGACTGTATGGGTCGGCTCTGCTCTCTATGTCTCATGGTTTCTCAGACACGTGGTGCACTGGTAGCTCCTGTTGATGTGCTTGTCCCCCTCTCAATGCGCGACTAGCTGGAGCTAGACGTTGTTGTCCATCAAATATGGCTTCCCCTGCTCGACCCCCAGACGCGTCCACCTCTGCTTCCATCGATATGCTTGATCTCCGAGGTGGACTTTGACTTTGTTCTCGAACGCCTCCTTCACCCGTTCGTCGTGACCGCGGTCCCAATTATGATGAGTGTAATGAGAGTTCTTAATTGTTGAGAACGATTAAAATTCCTGAACATCAATTTAAATTTTCTTGTTCTTTCTGACAGTTATGTCAAACTCCCATAATGTCTTTCACGTTGATCCGTCCTTGAGAAGGAAAGACTGAACGGATCGAATTTCCTTGAATGGTACCGCAACCTTAGAGTTGTTCTCAAACAGGAAAAGAAGGAATATGTCTAAGAAAAGGAGTTTCCTGAAAAGCCTAAGTCAAATGTTTCTCTTGCAGAAAGGAATGCTTGGGATAAGCATGTCAGTGATAGGGTTGATGTGTGTTGTCTTATATTGCCTACCATGAACTCAGACTTGTAAAAGCAGTATGAGAACATGAAGTCATCGGTAGACATGATAGCTAGCCTGAAAGGGATGTTTCAGGAACAAGCACGAACTGAGAGATATAAAATGGTTAAATCCCTCATTGAATGCAAGTTGTCACATGATAATCCAGTTAGACCACATGTCATAAAGATGATGGGTTATATCGATAACTTTGCAAAATTGGATTGCCCTATAAATCAAGAGTTGGCTATTGACATAATCATGTAGTCATTGCCGTTAAGTTATGATCAGTTTGTTATGAACTATAACATGAACAACTTGACAAAGACTTTGTCTGAGTTGCATGGGATGCTTAAAACTGCTGAGCCAAACATCAAGAAGGAAAATCCTAATGTCATGATGGTGCAAAAGGGTAATAAGTTTAAGGAACATGGTAAAGACAAAGGATATTGTAAGACATGTTAGATTGAGAAATCTAACAAGTCTGAAAATTTCTAAAAGTCTAAACCTGGTCCTTCTGGTTATGACAAGTGTCATAATTGTAATGGTACTGGGCATTGGAAGAAAAAATGCAAGAAGTACTTGGATGAGCTGAAAAAGAAGAGGTATGAGTCTTCTTCTCTAGGTAAAATGTTATAGAAGTAAATGTTACTAAGTTAATTCTACTCTTTGGGTATTGGATAATAGTTGTGGGACTCACGTTTATGAAATTGTGCTGAAATCCAACAGAAGTAGAGCTATGGAGAAAGATAAAATAGACCTACCAAGGAATTGAGCAAGCGTTGCTGGATTAGTTGTAGGAATATTTTTTCTGTGAATTAAATGGTTTTTCTTTATCAATTTATTTTGAGTAAGACCATTATTTTCTTTAAATTTGGATTTGGAAGAATTTGATATCTTTTAATAAAACAAGCTTTAGTTTTAATGTGATTAAAATTTATGTTAAAGCCTCATTAAAGAATAAGATTTATGTTCTAAGCCAAGGTCTAAACATCTATAACATTTGAACATGGAGTTTAATTCCTCCGACTGAAATATAATTTTTATTTTGGCTTCGTCATTTGGACCATGTAAATGAGACATTTGAAAAATTCATAGTGATTGATTTTTTTAGAACTCATTTTATTTAGAATCTAATGAGCGATGTGCTCTTAGTTTACCGGAAAAATGACTAACGCTCTATCACTAAAACCAATGAAAGAGCAAGTAATTCGTTAGATCATATACATAGAGATATATGACAAATAATAATTTTAAAATTCAAAGAAAGTTACTACTTCATTAATGGTTATTTTTATATGATAATTCACTTACCCGGTTCTTTGAAATGTTCAAAGAATTCAACGATGAAGTAAAGAACAAATTGTTTGTTACTTTGACAAATTCTTTTCTAAGAAAAGATAATTTCTAAAGGATTAGTGGGAGTAAGAGTTTAATGTTTCCTGATAAACCTCTTGAATGATCTAAATATGAAAGTCATATTAGATTCTGAAAGATATGATCTTGGGTTTAGTGGGAGCTTTGTTTCTGGAATTGATGTTCGGGTAAACATAGAATTTTCTGTGTTTGAAGTAATGAAATTAGTTTCATGTATTATTTGATTATTGAATAATTGAATAATAGTCCCAAAATAATTTATATCATTCTTATAGGTCATCAAGTACGTGACTTGGTCATGAAATCCTATAAGTGATAAATGACATACATTATTGAGGTTCATAGTCAGGTTATTAAGCAGGGACATTAATAACTATGAATGACTAGTATGTGAGGGGCTGATGACTAAGGTTCATGAAGTCATTGATATGTTGTATTAAAGTCAACCGCATAGATAGATGTGTTAGAGAACACAATATCGGATTGACCCGCTATGAGAGCTCTACAAGATTATTATATGAATGTCATTAGAGTTTTTCAATACAACTATAGAGTATAGTTCTTCGACCTGAGTTTGTCATGTTTTCTTATACATGGATTATTTCACTTTAACTTTTTCAAACGTCAGCCGTAAAAGGTGATTATAAAGGCATTCATTGGGTGTACTCGGAAGTGTTTAGGGAATATGGATGGAACAAGAGGGGATTTGTCCCTCCTATATAACGGGAGAGGTATCTCTAGACCTACTAAAGATTTGATACTGAGAAATGCATGATCATGCTCAAACAAGGTGAATGTCAGTCCTTTGTTTAATTAGTCTAAATCAAAGTTCGGTAAACGTGGTTTGGCTAGATACGGATGACATGGTTTCTTGCTTTATTGTCAAATTGAGATATTTGGACAAAGGGATTATAGGAATAGATGATTCCAGTACAAAGTGGAAGATTTTTGGGATTGTCCTGAAATCATTTGTACTTCATTCTAAATAAAGTTGTAGGGTCGAGATTTGACACATTGTATAATATGAGGTGGCTATAATTTTTTGCTAGAGACCGCTTATAATCTATGGATTATGAATCTGTTGCTAGTATTATACAAACCTACAGGGTCACACACCTAAGCAAATTGGATCAAAGTATATTTGGGGTTTTAGAATTTTATTTATATCATAAATAAAATAAATATCTATTGATATAATATGTTATATATAGATATCTATTATTCCAAAGTAGATATGGATTAAATATTATTTAATAATGATCTTATATATTAAGAATGAAGTTAGTTTTCATCAGATTAAAAGTTGAACTGGTTGATTACTATGCTACCCTTATAATTAATTCTATTAATAACAAATGTCATTTAACAAATTAAATTATTACAAAAATAAAAATGAATTTGATAAAGAAAAAAGAAATTAATAAGAATTTTAAAAAATTATTGAATTAAAAAGGTCATGATTATCCTTAATAAATTATTTTAAAAAGTTGGTGTGGTTGATTACTATGTTATCTTTAAGGAATAACTTAAGCAATAAAAAAATGATTTATTAAATTATTTTATTAAAAAAATAAAAAGGAAATTGATAGATAAAACTCAAAATTAATAAATATATTAAAAACTTATTTTTAAAAAAGATCATGATTTATCCTTAATGAATTATTTTAAATAATTAATTATTCCTCTTAGTTCTGATATAAAATAAATTACTTTGAAAATAAAATAAATTTAGAAAAGATATATTAACATTACTCAATAAATCAATCACGCTTTTTACATGAAATTTATTTATATTAAAATAAGTTTTAAATTAGCTTTGAGATTTGTTAACTCAAAAAATCACATGAATTATTAAAGTGTCATATCTTTTACCTTTCAATAATCAAAGATCAAATAAATTTAATAAATTATGGATCGAAATTTGCAATCATAATTATTTAGTTTTTTACTGCGGGGTCGAATGTCAAAATCCATAAAATATTTCAATATTGTGCACGACATATCAAATAGAGTAACTTAGCATTTAAAAATTATATTTTTCAGCGAGTTCGAATATTAAAATCCGTAAAATATCTCCATCCTCTACAAATATATATATATATATATATATATATATATATATATATATATACTCGATTGTCTTTTGAGGAACCGACGAAAAAGAAAAAAAACGACAAAACCCTAAAATTATACAGAGACAAGTTGTTTATCTAATGTTGAGATTTGATCTCAACGGTACTTGTACCCCGATTCGATCTAGTTTGTGTGTGTAGATACCAGTAGAGGCACGATACTTGGAATGCTTAAAACCTCGATCTAAATCCAGATCAGACTTCCACTGCGTATTTTCCAGGTATATTCGATACCCGTAATTTAGATTCAAAATCAATAATTTGCATTTCTTATAAATAAATTTGTAAAATATATTTATAAATCGTTACGAATTCCGACAATGATATCAGTAAAATATGTAGTCAATCCTTGAATTGCGTACTGATTGACTAGTGGTGCTAAATGCGTCCTCCCAGAAAATACGTAAAGTCCTTATTGTCTCCATACAAAGTAACATTTTCATATCCCATTACCATTATGGTCAGTTGACAAACAACTTCTCTAAATGGAATTGATTAAGTCTCGAATACGAGTCGGATCAATGCATATGAGCCTTTCAAGACTGATATGTTTTCTATTGCGTTTAATCGACCCAGTACATATTCGTTATGTGTTTCAGACCTATAACACATCTATAAAACAGTAGTTTCTTTTAGTAAACTGTATAAACTGATCATGGTTTCTTTTAGTACTCTGTATAATCTGATCATGGTTTCTTAAAATCTCACCAGCCTAATGCATTAGTGTGGTGTGTCCTCTCTTTTGGAGTAAGCTTGAAACCGAGTAAACCAAATCTACGTAATTGAAGCAGAGATAACCGACTAACCGAACAATGGTTTAGTTGGGAATACAAAGCCAATTAGAATTAGGACAATGATCTTTCTAGAAGTTATCTAGAAGATAAGAATATGTTTTTTTATGAGTTTGGGATTTTGGTTTTATCATATAAATAGGTCAAGTTTTGATTTAGGCTTTGTGTGGAAGTTTTGGCTTTTGAGTTTGAAGTTGTGAGATTAATAAGAGAGATATTCTTTATTATTTGAGATTGTCGATAATCAAACCCAAGCTGAAACCTTCAAGTTTACACGTGGTATCAGAGCTTAAACATTAATAACCAAGAAGAAAACAGAGTTCATACCGTGCTCTGTTCTACTTGTAACATCGTGATCTACCTCCAAGTTCGATAGAGACAAACAGCGGTACCGAAGTTAGAAGCAAGGTAGAGAAACATGTCTGAAGTTGTAGTTGCAACAGCTACTACCACAGATGGAGGAGGAGCAAGCAGTGGAGCTTCTTCGATCCAGTGTCCGATGCTCACGACTAAAAATTATGGTTTTTGGGCCATTCATATGAAGGCCATGCTCAAGGTTCATAAGGCTTGAGAAGTCATTGAAACTGAATCTGTTGGAGAGAAAAAAGATGTGGCGTTTGCTCTATTACTTCAATCTCTTCCCGAGACGATTGTCTTACAACTTGGTGAACTTGGTAGTGCAAAGAAGGTGTGGGATGCAGTACAAGTTCGACATGTTGGTGCACAAAGGGTGAAATAAGCAAGATTGCAGATCTTGCTAGCGGAGTTTGAGCGAGTCAAGATGTCTGAGAATGAAACTTTTGATGTTTTTGGTGGAAGAATAGCAGAGATTGCGTCAAAATCTGCGTCATTGGGAGTAGTCATTGAAGAGCCGAGAGTTGTGAAATTTTTTTTGACTAGTCTTCCTCCAAAGTTTATCACCATCGTTGCATCATTAGAACAGGTTCTAGACCTTGACACCATTGGGTTTGAAGATGTTATTGGCCGATTAAAAGTGTATGAGGATCGAGTCAAGGCTGCTACGGAGTCACATGAAGAGAATAGCAAGCTCATGTATGCTAATAAGGAACCACCAGGCCAGAATTACAGAGACTTTAACTCAGACACTCGGACCCGAGGCAGAGGAGGTCGATTCCCAAGAGGGCGAGGCCGCGGAAGGTGGAACTCTTATGGACCAAGAGACACATCGAAAATAACATTTTATCGATGTGATAAGTTGGGACACTACGCATCAAAATGTTCAGATCGTCTCCTAAAGTTACAAGAAGCTCAAGAGAATGAGAAAGATGATACTCAAGAGGCAGATGAGCTTATGTTGAATGAAGAGATCTTCCTACATGATAAGAATATTGAACCGAAGAAGTATGAAACCAATATTGGTGATGATATTTGGTACTTAGACAATGGTGCGAGTAACCATATGTTCGGTGAAAAAAGATATTTTTCCAGTCTAGATGACATGGTCATAGGAAAGGTGCGTTTTGGAGACGACTCCAGAATAAATATAAAAGGTAAAAGACATATTGTATTCACTGATATGAACGGAGAAGAAAGGGTACTTCGCGACGTCTACTATATCTCGGACCTCAAGAGAAACATTGTCAGTCTTGGTCAAGCAACAGAATGTGGATGTGACATTACAATGAAAGGTGAAGAGTTAACAATGCGTGACAACACAGGAAAGTTGCTTACGAAAGCTTTGAGATCTAAGAATCGTTTGTATAAAGTGAGAATGGAACTTGTGAAACCCGCAACATGTCTATAGACCGTGGCCAAAGGTGAATCAAATCGATGGCACGAAAGACTTGGAAACGTTAACAACGAAACAATAAAGAAGATGGTTCAAAGAGAGCTAGTAGATGGCATATCAAACGTGGGTCTTGGTAAAGAAGTTTATGGCTCCTGCATGCTCAGAAAGAAAATCCGAAAACCATTTCCGCAGGCACCTAATTTTCGAGCTGAAGAGAAGCTCCAGCTACTTCATGGCGATCTCTGTGGCCCCATTACTCCAAGTACTCTTGCGAGAAACAAGTACATCTTCATTGTTATTGATGATCATTCGAGATACATGTGGACCGTGCTGTTAAAAGAAAAAAGTGAAGCCTTTGATAAATTCAAACGCTTGAGACTTATGATAGAACAAGAGACGGGTAAGAACATACAAGTGTTCAGAACATATAGAGGAGGAGAGTTTGTGTCGCAGCGGTTTAATGATTTCTACAAAGAATCAGGTATCAAGCGACATCTTACAACTCCTTACACCCCCCAACAAAATGGAGTAGTAGAAAGGCGTAATAGAACCTTGATGGAGATGACGAGAAGTCTACTGAAACACATGCACCTACCAAACTATCTCTAGGGAGAAGTTATTCTTCATTCAACCTATCTCTTAAACCATATAACAACTAGAGCTCTCAAAGATAAGACGCTATATGAGATGTTTCGAGGAAAGAAACCATACCTTGGTCACATCAAGATCTTCGGCTGTGTGTGTTATGCGAAATTGGAGAAGAGCTTACTTAGAAAGCTCGATGACAGATCGCAGGTTCTCACTCATTTGGGAACAGAACCCGGGTCTAAGGCATATCGTTTGTATGATCCTAAAGCAAAGAAGATAGCCGTTAGTCGTGACGTGGTGTTTGACGAAATAAAATGCTGGATTGGGTCATGAGATAGAGCATATCATAGACAAGGCGAAATATTCACTCTCACTCTCGGGCAGTTTGGCAACCATGGACTGCAAGAAGTGTTTGAAGCTGGCGATAGCTTGAAAAACACGGAAGGAGCTCTTGACGTGAACAACAATGGAGATAATGGACTGTTGGATTCTGGTCATGAATCCGACGATGAAAACACAGTAGAAGACGTAGATCATGGTAGCAGCAGCCATGATCAGAGAAGCAGCTGCCGTGAAGGATCATCGAGAGAAGATGATGTTTCTAGAACTGGAGAGACACACGGTGGAGATGATGTTGTGGTTCCGGATCCACCGAGAAGAACGATGAGACAACCTTCTAAACCAAAGTATTTAGAAGACTATGTATTACTTGCGGAAGAAGAAGGTGAGTACTTATTGCTGAGTATGAATAATGAGCCTCGTGATTTCGAAGATGCAAGGAAGATGAATGAATGGATTCTCGCGTGCGAGGATGAAATAGGCTCGATCAACAAAAATAAATGCTGGAATTTAGTGGATTTACCTCATGAGATCAAGCCAATAGGTCTTAAATGGATTTTTAAGATAAAGAGAAATTCAGATGGGAGCATAAACAAGTATAAGGCGAGACTTGTTGCCAAAGGTTATGTGCAGCAATATGGGTTTGATTTTGCAGAAGTTTTTTGCTCCTGTTGCGAGACTTGAAACCTTAAGGTTACTCATTAACCTTGCTGCTTCACATAGTTGGGAAGTACATCATCTGAATGTAAAGACATCATTCTTACACGGTGAGTTAAAAGAAACCGTGTATGTAATGCAACTTGAAGGTTTCGAAGTAAAAGGGAGCGAAGGAAAGGTTTATAAACTCAGCAAAGCGTTTTATGGATTAAGACAAGCTCCAAGAGCCTGGAACAATAAACTTAATCAAATCCTTGTCGAGCTGAAGTTTGAAAAATGTGTAAAGGAACCCATGGTTTACAGGAAAGAAATTGATGGTAACTTACTCTTGATAGTTGTGTATGTTGATGATTTGTTTGTGACAGGAACAAGTTCAAAGGTCATTAAAACTTTTAAAGGGGAGATGAGCTCTAAGTTTGAGATGAGTGACCTCGGAAGATTAACATACTACCTCGAAATGGAAGTGAACCAGTATGGAGGAGGAGTGACGGTTACACAAAGGCGTTACGCAAATAAGATTCTTGAGGAAGCTGGAATGGAACTGTGTAATCCGGCTTATACACCAATGGAGATGGGATTGGTACTATCTAAAGCCGAGAATGACAAGGAGATTAATGCCACAAAGTACTGAAAAGAAGTTGGATGTCTCAGGTACTTATTGCATACTAGACCTGATCTTTCTTATGTTGTAGGAATCCTAAGTCGATATATGCAAAGTCCTCGAGAATCCCATGGAGCTGCAATGAAGCATGTTCTTAGATACTTAAAAGGTACTACCGAGCTAGGACTGGTGTTTGGAAGCTCGGCTGTTGTAGTGCCGCGACTTATTTGTTATAGTGATAGTAGCCACAACCTTGATCCAGATGACGGAAAGAGCACTAGTGGACACATTTTCTATCTTGGAGAAGGACCTATCTCCTGGTGTTCGCAGAAACAAGATACTGTAGCTCTGTCATCGTGCGTAGCTGAGTTCATGGCTGCAACATAGGCAGCAAGACAAGCCATTTGGCTTTAGGATCTACTTGGAGAAATCGTTGGAACCAAGTGTGAAAGGTCGAAGATTCGGATTGACAATCGTTCTGCCATTGCGCTCACCAAAAATACTGTGTTTCATGGAAGAAGTAAGCACATTCACCGACGATATCACTTTATCTGAGAATGTGTTGAAAACGGACAAATTGAGGTTGAGCATGTGCCTGGAACCGAGCAAAAGATAGACATATTGACTAAGGCACTTGCGAAGACAAAGTTCAAGGAGATGAGAGATCTCATTGGGGTGCATGATCTTTCAAGAATGGATTTCAAGTTTAAAGGGGAGTATGTTGGAGTAAGCTTGAAACCGAGTAAACCAAGTCTACGAAATTGAAGAAGAGATAACCGACTAACCGAGCAATGGTTTAGTTGGGAATACAAAGCCAATTAGAATTAGGATAATGATCTTTCTCGGAGTTATCTAGAAGATAAGAATATGTTTCCTTATGAGTTTGGGATTTTGGTTTTATCATATAAATAGGTCAAGTTTTGATTTAGGCTTTGTGTGGAAGTTTTGGCTTTTGAGTTTGAAGTTGTGAGATTAATGAAGAGAGATATTCTTTATTATTTGAGATTGCGGATAATCAAACCCAAGCCGAAACCTTCTAGTTTACACTCTCTTCTTGTTTTTTAGCTTCTAGCAAGAATCTCATACTCACGGTCGATTTATATTTATCATATGTAGAATGGAGCTTCGTCTACCATAAAAACTGACCTTATTTCACATTTTTCACGATCTTCAACAAATAAAACAGGGCAGACGAAACTTATTTACTTCGAATGATGTCTTTTAGGCAAAGATACACCACAAGAAAACATCTGATTAACCATGACACAAATCGTCGTTAATTCGTTGTTAAATAAGATTAACGACGAAACTCAAAGCGTTGTTAATTGATCGATGTAATGAAAAAATCTTAGTAAAATCGTCGTAAATTCAGCGACATGTGAGGAATCGTCGTAAATTCGTCGTCAACCAATTTATTGCCAAATCGACGTAATGTAACAACGAAATTACAAGTAAGTGTGTATGACTGTTAAAAGTTGTTAATCACAGGCTAATTGTGATGATTTAGCAATTATTTTTAAATGAATTCTAGATAGAAAATGGGTCAAATAAACAATATTTCGTATTTCTAATACGTCATTAAAACGTTTTAACTTAACAACGTTGTTGCCAATACGTCATTAAAACGTTGTAACTTAACAACGTTGTTGCGAGTAATTTCTAACCAACGTCGTAAACTCGTCGTAAATGTAACGACGACTTTACGATGAATAATATGTCAAATCGTCGTTAAGTCGTTATAACTTACCGTCTATTTAACGACGAAATTTGTTAATTATGATTTAATTAAAAAAATAATACCTCGTAAAGATGTTGTAAAGTCACATCGTTTTAACAACGAATAGAAAACAAAGTTTTTTAAAATATATATATATATATATATTAAAAATTAAATTAATAAAATTTAAATACAAAATTGTTTTTAAAATTTATTTACAATTGTTGAACATTAGACTCAGTACCTAAACCTAAATCTAAATCTAAAAAAATTTTGTCAGCTACCGCACAATCCTCGACCGTCGGGTCTTCGAGTTGCGTTTGCGGGTTCTCCCGCTGGGCCACCCTAGATGACTCGCCTACATGTTGCGATGCTTGCATTTCCCGCAATGCCTCTGCGAGATTCAGGTTGTCGTCGACGAAGATGCTGAACAGCATATCGTAGCTAGAAAACTGAATCGTAACTCGTCTGCTTCGCCCGAAGCTGTGCAATCTCTGCATGGGCGGTGTTCAGCTCATTTTGCAAAGCCGCATCAGCTGAATTGATGCCAGAACTTGTGGAAGCAGCCGGGAAGTCATGAATTGACCCCTTTCATAAAGTTCTCCCTTTTTTCTTGGGAGCAACTTGCACGTATAATATAAAATAAATTAGTAGATAATATTGATAAAGAAAATTAACAAGTAAAACAATAATCAAATTATAAAATAACTAAAACCTTTACCTCCTCGAAGATCTGATCCAGCTCTTCGATGGTCAGTTCAGTTGTATGAACTTGCCCTCCGGGCGATAGTTAAGATCGTTGAGTTTGGACCTCGGTTACCCTCGCTTTGACTTCGTTGTAGATCCTCTCCGAAGGAGCATCAACTAACTAGCCATTCTTTCTCTTGTGTGTCATCTCGAATAATTTTCTCATCGGAGGCGTCACACAGGTCTTCTTCGCGTGTATACAAAAACAACAAATTAAATAAATATTCTATATTAATAAGTATGTTTATATACATATATATGAGAGTATGAGAGAGTTTGTGTTAGAGAGAAGGTTTAGAGAGAGGGAGAGAGTTTTTTTTCTATGAGAGAGATTGTGTTTTGGGAGTGAATGACGAGAGGAAGGATCCTCGTCTATATATAGATTTTGTGGTAGTCGTTAATTCATCGAAACTTAATGAAGAATTAACAACGAATCGAAACGAATCTTCGTTAATTCATCGCTCAAAAATTTTCATTTCCCGCCTGCAGAAAAATGAAAAGTTTTACATTAAACAACAAATTAACGACAATTGTTTTCGATTGGTCATTAATTCCTCTTTAAATTACGACGAATTTACGACATCTAATACTTTTTGTACGTATCGTACTAGCTTAGGTTGATGATTGACATATTAGTGTTTAGGGTTTCCATGTTTGGCCGTTAATTCATTTTAAATTATGACTATTTTACGGCGAACCCTAGAAAAAAGTTTTTCAAATACAAAAAATTGAATTGTAAAATGACGTGGTATTTTTATTTATGTTTAGAAACCCTATCAATAGTTGAGATTATCATCGTGAATCGTAAGTTGTATATTCCAAAATTTGCTTCGCAGATATTTATGGTATACGTTATGAAATTGTAAACGAATCAACAAAAGTTTTAAATTTGAGATAAGATTCTGTATAGTATAAATAACCACATACATATTAAAAGGAAGATGTGGTTTTATGTTTAATCTGAAATATAGTTTAGGGTTTAGGGTTTTGAAAGTAAACGACGTATTTACGACGAATTGGAAAGATTTGTCGTGAAATAGTCCTAAATGACGACGTATTTACGAGGAATCTTCCCAATTCGTCGTAAATACGTCGTTTATTTTCAAAACCCTAAACTCTATATCCTAAAGCATAAACAATGAATGAGATATAATATGTTGTTTTATGTAAGTGGTTGGATTCAATTATTTAACATCTTATCTCGTTTACCACTTAAAAAAGCGAAAAGAAAATAAGATGGAACAAAATTTTTAAAATGGGTTATAAATTTTTTTAACTTATCGTCAAAAAGTAAACACGATTGTATTTTTTTTTAGGGTTTAGGGTTTCGGGTTTCAAACATGCGAAGAAATTACGATATATTTTTAATGTTTCATCGTAACTTCGTCATAAGATTTAACGACGAATTTACGAGAGTTTTGTCGTAAAATCGTTGTTATGTAACAACCTAATAACAAAGAATTGGGAATCCGCGTAGACTATAAATACCTCATCCCTTAGCCACGCATTTCACAATTTTATTTCCTTTCTTACGTTTGCGATTGTAAGATGAATGAACCGTTATTAAGATGGTTCTTTTGAATCGTCTTGATAACGGTTCACTTGTTTTACATTTCAAAATTTGTGTTAGAGTACATAATAGTTTTTTTTCTCATCAGCCTAGTGGCTTAGTAGTTCCCTGAAAAGGGCATCACCCCGGGTTCGAACCCAGGGAAGTGAGCTTGGCCAACAGAGGTGGTAACCACTGTACCACTTGTGCCACTCGAGTACATAATAGTTAAAACGGTTTTGTTTTTAAAACAAACGAACAGTTTCCAAAATGGATCAGCAATGATGGAACCATTTCGAAACTGTTCGTTTGCTTTAGATCTGAAAATTATTGAACAATTGACTTACGTCATTTTTGAATATTATTTTAAAGACTATATAACAACATTTTTGTAAATTTCGTCGTTAATCGGTCGTAAATTTACAACATCGTCGTAAATTCTTCATAACTTAACGACCAATTTACAAGGGTGTCATCCTAAATTTGTTGTTATGTAACAATTGATTAACAACGAATTTGGAATCTGCGTAGACTATAAATACCCCGTCCCGTAGTCACAAATTTCACAATTTCATTTCCTCTCTTATGTTTTCGATTGTAAGATGAGTGAATCATCATCAAGATGGTTCTTTCGAACCATCTTGACGGTTCACTTATTTTACATTTCGAAATTAGTATTTGAGGACATAATAGTGAACACAATTTTGTTTGTAAAACAAATGAGCGGTTTCCAAAATGGATCCGAAATGATGGAACCATTTCGAAACTGTTCCTTTGCTTTAGATAAGAAAATTATTTAACAACCGATTTACGTAGTTTTTGAGTCATACTTTAACGATAGATAACAACATTTTTTTTGTACACTTCGTCTTTAATCGATCGTAAATTTACGACCATTTCGCGACTACATTTTAAAATTTAATCATTAAATCATCATAAATAATGACAATTTAACATCGAACCCTTCATGTATAATTCGTAAATATGTTTTATATGTTTACCTTCTATTAACATTTTATAAATTATTACGCAACATAACGAAAATATCAATAAATTATTTGTATTTATCGATGTTGCAATGTCGAAATTCTTCAATTGAATACTTATAAAATGAACGAAAATATAATACAACACAAATATTTTACATATTTTTCATTTGTCATTGCCTGAACATATAACATCAGTATCATCATTTGGCGAATCACTGCTACCGAATCCATCTGCGTCTGACGATGCTTCTTCTGTATCCTTATAGAAATCATCAACTTCACGAGTTCGAGGATCAATAAGTAGAACCATTTCCGTACTTTGCTCAAGAGTTGATATGTTTGGTGTATCGTTTTGTAGAGCAGATTCCTCTTCTCGTACAATGTACCCATGAGGGGCTATCTTAACTATAGAAAGCCAATTGATACTCGTTGTCTTCAATGGGAGATAAGGTATGAAAGTAACTTTCTCAGCTTGTGAGGCAAGTATAAACGACTCAAACTTGTTGTACCTTCGTACCTTGTTAACATCAACAACTCCAAACTTGTTGACCCGCACACCTCTGCCAACTGTAAGATCAAATCACTCGCACTTAAAGAGGACAAATTTAAGCTGCAAAAGACCTGGTAACGTCACCTCGATTATTTCATGTATTATCCCATAGAAATCAATATCCCCCTTGACGCATACACCATAGTTGACACCGGTTCGATGTTTGCCATACTCATATGCGTGGAATGCATAGCCTCTAGTAAAATACATTGGGGCTGTTGTTACCCTTGCTAGTGGGCATTGTATTAATTCGTGAAACCACATCGAATATGTCGAGTCCTAGTACTCAATCAGATGCGCGCAAAGTATACAGGTATATTAATTAAGTAAATAAGATTCCAGTTGAGCTACCATTGTGGAAACCGAAATTCTCACTGTCAATGTTATGTGGTTGACGGACTCTCTGTAGCC
>OVAN01001904.1:0-37104 GCA_900406275.1 Anastatica hierochuntica | reverse complement strand
TCACTATCACTCAGCTCCAGTTCAGCCTCTTGAGCATCTTGTATTGCATCATCGGATCTTAATTTGTAGTACGTATTTTACATAAGTTATCAAATATAATCTAATTTTTCTAATGTGTAGTTCTATGTTACTGACATCTCTATTCAGTGGAGTCTTTGTTGGAAATATATTTTCCAATTTCAATTTAATCAAAAAACCAATGTAATAAGTGAATAGACATGTAATTATTAGTAAGTGTACAAATTAGTAAGTTATCCAATGATGAATATTCAAAAGTAAGTTTCTCAGGTACATATTCCATATCATTACGAATCTATTTTTTGGTACATACTCAATTGTCTTCTTTTTCTTGAGAGCCATGTAATAGGCGTTCAAAGGGAACTCTATGAAAACATCATTGTCTAATAGAGAAGAATTGACAATAAGATGGAAAAAAAAAGAATTGACAATACAAATGTAGTTTCTGGCGTTATTTTTAAAAGAAGGTTATCTCTATTTATCTTCCTCTGTTTCATTTGGAGGGGAGGTAAGTTTAAGGTGGGATTTTTTCGAACCGGAGGGTTTCATATGTTTGAGAGTTTCTTATTCCCTTATACTTTTCCTCTCGCTTTAAGTCTTTCTCTTTGATTAGCTTCATTTGGATCCTCATGAAAGTACGCATTCTCGCTTACCGAACAGATTTCCTCGGTCGGATCCTCTTCGGGACGTGGAATCTGACTTTCCCATATGTTTCCCTTGGTAGGTTCCTCATTTCGGCGTGCATTCTCGCTTTCCGATCAGTTTTCCCCGGTCGGAACCTCATCTGCACGTGCATGCTCGCTTTCTAATCTGTTTTACCCGGTCAGATCGTCGTCCGGAGGTGGATTCTTCCTTTCCGACCAATTTTCTCTAGTCGAATTGTCATTCGCACCTTCATTCTCGGGTTCTAATCTATTTTCCTCGGATGGGTCATCATCCGGACGTTGATTCTTGGTTCCCGATCCGCTTTCTCTGGTCGAATTGTCATCCGCACGTGCATTCTCGAGTTCGGCTATTTTTTCCACGGGCGGATCCTCATTCGGACGTGCATTCTCGCTCTCCGCTCAGTTTTATTTTGTCGGATCCTCATCCGTATGGGCATTCTTGCTTTCTGATAAGTTTTCCTCGGTTGGTTTTGCATCCGGACGTTCACTGTCACTTTCCGATTAGTTTTCTCGGTTTGTTATGTTTCTGTGTTTATATATATACACACTTTAGTATCTTTGCAAGGCTCTGGTTAAAGACTGTTTATATTAAAATAGAGTAGGATGTTGATCATATTTATCTATTGAATAAGTATTGCTTTTAATTGTGGAATTGTATACAGAAGAAAAGGATTAGAGGAGTCTAAATAATAGTGGATTCTTCGATGACTTGGTAGTCCGTATTATTTTATCATTTTTTTTGTTGAGATGATTTTGGTCTTTCTTTTGTAAATATTAATTAGAAAATCAAGGTGAGGTAAAATTATTAATTCACGATTTCATTACTTGGTCGCTACCCAATATGTTTTACTTTTTCTACAAAGATTCGGTTTTGTAAAATTAAACAGCAAAGAAAATACAGTTTTTGAGAAGCCAAAGCATGGAAACAGAAAAGGACACTAAGTTTTGAAGAAACTAAAGGAGAGCAACAGTAGGGTTTGTTACGGTGGTAGACATATGCAAAGGAACAACAACAGTGGGTTGGATGGTAGTTTGGTGGGATAGCTTCAAGGAGGTTGCGTCTCAAAGACTTATGTGTGGCTTCTTCCCAACCTGCTTACTCTCAGGTTCCACATCCTCTTTGTCGAGCTCATCCTTTGCCTCTGCCTCAATGGTCTTGTTCTCCTCAGTCATGTTGATCACTGTGAAAGTTTGTCTTGTTGCTGTTAGATTGTAGTTTGTAACCTGGATCTGGAAATTCCAGGAACTGCCTATAATAGTCTTCAGAACGGCAGGAGTTGTTCTGTTTGTAGCTTCATCGCCTTCAGCCTAGAGAACATCTGGTGTTGTCTTTCCAAGGATCTTAGTGCCTTCTGTGTCAAAGATGAAGAAGGTAGTCATCTCCCCTGTTGTGTCACAAACCGTAACTCCAAACCTGAACCTGTAAGTGTAGGCACAATTATGGCGTGATCAGTTCTGTGTAAATTAATTAAAAAGTGTAGCAGTGATAATGTCTTACTTGGTGAGGCCAATGTTGTTGGTTTTGCTGCACTTGCTGCAGTAGAGAGAGGTCTCGCTATTTCCCAACTATGTGTTGCATGTGGAACAACCTATATAATTCATCTTCTAGGCCTCTGGGACACCAACAACTGTGGTGTGGACAAAAAAGCTTGCTTTTTTGAATGTTTGTGCAATTTGAAAATCAGTCTAGCTTTCAGTTTAGTACTTTAAAGTTGGAAGAGATAATTCTGTGTGGTATCGGTCTTATGGTTAATAGATTACAATAGGGTCAACAGTTCGGAGGAATTGGTGTAGCTCGTCGATGGTCACAGTCTCTACCTTTGTCACAGCAGATGTGGAGGCGGAGATGCTCGGAATACCTGGACATCCTTTGATTACCATGTATTCATAGGATTTTGGTTAGTTGGAGATGTGTGTTGTGAGTTTTGAATGTGGCTTATGTTCAGGGAGCTTACCATGCTAGATACTCTTTTGTCTCAGCAGCATCAGTTTCAAAGAAGGTCCGGGTAGATGATGTAATCTTCAGGCTCACAACACCTGCGAGTTGAACAATAAGGATTAGCTGGTTTGTAGTGGTGTGGGTGATATTGTATTTAAAGTTTGGCAGAATAGGGAGTTTCTGCCTCTAAGTGTTCTGGAAGTGACTGTTTTCAAGAGAATGACGGTGGGTTTAGTGTTTGAATCCTCCCATCACTGTCGGACCTATGCCGCAACAGTGGACCATAGATAAACCCGCATAGTTTCCCTACTGCAATTAATACAAAACAGAAGGTCACATTACGCTTTTACATTTTAAAGGGCACTGGTGTAGCAATTCAAAAAGGACTATATTACTGTCTTATTGTCAGAGTAGAATCAGGTTTGGAAGAAATGTTTAATTTCTGTGAATGGCTGAAACAGTAGGCTATAGGCTTAATAAACTTGTTACTGATTAGTAGCAATTCAAGAAGGACTCTACTACTGGTTTTTTATATTAAGTAAAAAGAAGTGATATGAAATTGTTATAGCCTCTTGAGTTTTATCTCATTCCAAGTCATAGCTATAAATTTTGAAGAACAAACGCTAAAGTAAAGAGATTTCGACTAACCCACAATAAGAAGCCATCGTAAAACACACAGAGAAGGGATCAAATTCAAGTTATCTTTTATTTTCTCCGTCTGATGTTGTATAACGTTTTCAAAGCATACAATTCAACTTTTGATGAACGTCAACATTTAAGAAATCATAATAAAAGTATGCATGAAAATGAATATTTTTTTGTTAGGTGTGAACTACAACACAGATTATGTGTACCCAAATAATATAATCTAACTAATAGAAACACATAGTTAGTTATGGACATTCACCACATTTGTTTTATTCATTTTCCAATTTAATTCTATGCATTTAATTAAACACATAGTTAGTTACGCAAACCTTTTTTATTCTGCAATACTTAGAAACGTGTTCTGTGTCTACGTAAGGCATATCTATCTTATGACTAGGACAGAAACGTGCTTGGTGTGTATTTAATTTCTCTACCAAACCCAGCATTATAACCAACCGTCACAGAGCTTTCTACTTAGGTGGTATGGGAGGTTAAGTTGACTTACTCCTTTAGACGGAGGTGAACGGTGACACACTCCTTGGAGCTCCCTGCGTCCAAGCTGCCTACTACACCATTAATGAATACAACTTCACCGACAATATCTGCAAGGTAAGAGTGTTATATGACAATATATGGAGGGAGGGTTGCAAAGGAGATTTAAGAACCTGTTATTAACATAGAGGTCCACATCCGTGTCGGTAATGGCGGAGAAGTCTTTTGTCATGCGGAGTCTGAACCTCAGCATTGGGATCCTGTTCCCACCATCGGGGACTTCAACAACGGATACCTGGTCCGTGAAGATGATAGTGTGTCTGTTGTCAGCGACCTTGAACCGATCGCACGTTGGCTTGAGCATGAACCAGCGGATTATGTAGGTTTTGCCTACGCGAATCATATGGAGGAAGCGGGGGAGACGGCTTGCTGGGATGAAAGTCTGGACAGCAGTAGACTGCCAATACAACGTGAGTCAAGAAAGTTGATTAGTCTCTCATAAATTAGCAATTAGCAATTATAAACATATTTGATCAGAACGCAATATAGAACTCGAAAGATAAGAAACATATTTTGTGTTCAAACAAATATAGGAAGCGAACATATAAAAGTGGATAAATGGGGAATTGAGTTTGACGTCGGCAAAGTTACCTCAGTGTCAAGGAGAAGAAGCTCCTGGCCCATGAATAGCTTCCCTTTTCTTGTAGTTTCGAGCCTCCCAAGAGTGGACCACTCGAATCGCGACCTCGTCATTGCAAAAGATATTGTTTGTGTTGTCCAATACGGCTAAGGTTCTGCTCTCAGTGAATTGATTCATGGTGGCGTCGAGTTGAGGATTTCAGAGAGGGATGATGAGCAGAAAATCGGTGAATGTCTGGTTGGGGGTGAAGCTTTGGATATATATATATATATATATATATAGGTAGTGGAAGCCATGGCGCCATTGAGATTGAAAGAATAGATGAGGCATTGCAATAATTGGTGGAGGCAGTGAAGCAATAAAGAGTTGAAGTTACAGAAGAGGAGTGGGGGAGATGAAGCGGAGATGAGTTCTACTATTACGGCAGTTAGGGTTTCTTTGCAAAAGGAGAAGGCGACGCAATGGTGAAGATGGAGTTAGAGGGCATGTCGCATATGGTGGGTTTTGAATTTAGTGGGCTTCGTAGCCTAGCAAGAATTTTAGTTAGTTAGTTTTTAGGCCCTGTAAAGAAATGGGCAGCACGCCTTGCCGTTTACGGTCTCTGAGGATGGCGAGTAGTTTTGCTTGCATTGTTGGGACGACAGAGCGTCCGTAGCTGACGTGGCAGCGAGGGGGCTGTTGGAAGGAGGTGACGTGGCTATGCTTAGAGGGGAGAATTAAGAACTTTTAATTAGTTAGATGTTATTGGAAACCAGACCTTCATCTAATAAGTTTTTCAAAAACAACATGGAGCTGGTTAAATGGAGTTAGGTTCAGATTAATAAATATTTGTACAAATTATCAAGTACCATAATAATTGTTCAAAGAGTTGTTGATGAGGAAAAGGCATGGAGTGAAACTAATGCAGATGAAGTGAATGGCACCTCAAAGGTTCAAACAGACAATACTTTAAGCTCTCATTGAAATCAGTCTCGTCAAGGTATGGTAATTGGCAAAATTATTTATAGCACAATAGTGGAGCTTGGTTGATAAGAAATCATGATGGAAGGGTATTATACCATGCCCGAGAAGCCTTCACAAACTCACAAACGGATCATTGCGGAGTTAAGATGTATTATATTGTCAATGCAAAGTCTTTTTGATTTGCGCATTGGAAAGATGATAATAGCTTCTAATTTTCATGGTGTCATAAAAGCTATTTATAAACCTCATCAATGAATGGAACATCAATTTTTCACGGAACATATAAAGAGATTAAGCTCTAAGTTTAAGGAATGTGAGTTTTCCAAGAATATCTCAAGGTAAATTCGATTGTGCAATACATATCAAAGAGTATCACAAAAGATGGACGCTTTTAAGTTTATCTGACTCTTAGTGGTCTGATTTGACTACATGATAGACTAGGCCACTACGCCAAGAATCATTAACTTAATATCCATTGTGTCCTTATTTTAGGAGCTTGATGCCCTTTTGTTTCATTCTATGCTCGTTGCTTTTGGTTTTATATGGAGGTTGAGCTTGTCGTGCTCGTGTCATTTCTTCATTTGTATTAAACTTTTTCCCCCTGTTATAAGGTTGTTCTGTCTTGATGACATATAGTAATTCTACTTGATGTTCAAAAAAGAAAACATTAGAGTCTTTGTCCATTTTGAAACCTAATTTTTTTTTCGTTAAGAAATTGACACATAATCTAAAACTAAATTTATTGACCAGTCAAAATAAAATATAATCAAAAATTATAATATTTTCGTTTTTATATATATTATGTCTTTACCTTTCTGTTTTTATGTAATATTAACTATGTCAAATATTAAATATGTCAAATAATATTAACTATGTCAAAGAAAACATTTAAATATATATATATAGAAAGTTTTTACATTTTTTATCTTATTGCTTTTATCCTATTCATCTCCCATTATTTTAATATATTAGTATGACATAAAAATATTTCAGCTGCTGTTTTCTTTTATCACATTTTTTAGTAAAATAATATATTATGAATTTGGAAGTCAAATAGAATTCAAAACTTATAAATTTCATTCTTGAATCATACGATGAAAAGAAGAAGAAATGCATATTTATTTGGTTAGCGTTGATTGGATCATGAACAAGAAATAATTAAAATTTTTGAAAAAACATAAAATCATCAATTTGGTTGCATAATAAAAATGGCTACGTGTTGACCATTTAAAATGATTTCTACAGTTGGTAAAATTTGCAAGATAATTTTTAAATGTGTTGATTGCTATTTTATCGTATATTAACATCACTATAAAGCTTTAAAGTACAAAATACTTTCAGATCTATATTCTAGTCTTTATAATAAAGTATCCTTGGTTTAAATAAGTTATTTCAACATTTCTTATACTTTAATAATGAAACTTTAGCTTTTCTTACTTTTATTTGTTTATATATGTGTTACTAAAAATGCATATATAGTGAAAGTACAATAGAATTTCTTTATATTTTGTAAAAATTTAGTATCTATTTTTTCAAGATTATAAACTCTTATGGTTACTGACAAAGAATTTGAATTCAATAGTATTCATCTTTCTATATTTAATATTTTTTAAATATTATATTAAATAAAAAGTTTGAAAGAAATATGAAAAAATGCGTAAGTAATGTAGGATAAATCTACTACAATCATGCTTCCTAGATTCTTTTAAAGTAAGATGTAAGATTATTTTCTTCTTATATTTTTTTAACAACTACTTCTTTAAATGATGATGGTGATGAAGAGGATGAAGGTGGACAATATCATATGGCAATAAATGAATCATTGTGTGGGTCTACACCGGATGAATTACAATAAATAGATGAATTACATCATCTATTTATTATATTATTAGTTCACTGTGAAATTATAAATCTATTAAAATTGTGGAAGTCTTAGTATTCATGTCTTAAGAAAATCAGGTAATTTGACATTGATACTCTAACCATATTAATCATGAACGCTTAAACGAAAACTTATTAACATCTTTTTCTATTTCAATGAAGTTTTTTAATTAAAAGTGTATGACTTTAAGTGATTTATCGTAGTCTACCCTTATATTTTTAAACAAAAAGAAAAATTCTACCTAAATGATATTTAATGAATATAATTTATACACTTTAAATTTATTTATCCATTTGAATGGTAACTTGGATAAATATGTAGATTATCTTAATATTAGTATTAAAAAAGTTTCTTCTCTTAGGAATTGTTAAACTTTTCCTATTGTTGGACAACATCTTTTGTTTACAATATTTGATAATATGCATTTCAAAACTATATATTCCAATAGATTATCGCAGGTTATGAACTCAACATCGCCATTGTTTTCGTAGACGTCGTTGGATCCTTTACGGTATCAGAAACTCTTTCTCCTTACCCCAATCGTAAAAATATTCAGTGTCGTAAACGCTGCCCCGTCCTCGGTAGTCGTCGACCTTGTAGATCTTTCCTAAAGAAAAAGATCTTTCTTGTCCTTTGGATACTTTGTGTGGATTATTACTGCGCTTTGTGTTGTACATTTCTCGGTCACCTTTGGTTACTTCTTGTGGAAAAAGCTCTCTCTCTCTCTCTCTCTCTCTCTCTCTCTCTCTCAATCTGTTTATTGCTGCCACACGAAATCAAAATCAAGTTCTCGACATAACAATCTCTTTATATTGAAAGAGAGTGTACTCGGAAATTTTGACATGCTTCCGTTTTAGTCTTTTTTGTGTCGCGTTTTAGAGTATTTCCAATGTATTATTATATGTTTACTTCGATAATGAAACAATGACTAATTTTCTCCAAATCGAGTACTAAATACGCTATTTTTATACTAATTCTATTTTTGGCCAAATGGATTAATACTATTTGTTAGTCTATATTGTGATTGAAAATGGAACCGAATGACAGAAAATTTTTATTCAAAAATAAAATTTGGGATTAATAATAGATTTTGCAGTCGATATTCAATATTGTAAAATTTATTAAGGATTAGATTTTAGATGAGGTTTTCTGTGTTTGTATAAATAGTAATTGATTTTTGTCCGGAATGACTCCACTCTCTTGGTTGAGTTGGTTATCATTGTCTCCGCCCTATCATTCTCTGTTGATTTCATGTGTATTGTGAGGTATGCACCGCAACTGAACTTGTTGCTTTTGCCTCCTCTGTGTGCTACTTTTGATTTAAATGTTTAGCATCAATTTGTTTTGACTAGTTTCTTACCTTTTCATATTCATTTCTAAGTATTCTAATCTCTTATAGCATATATATTTTGTCTATTTTTGCTCTATTATGACTATCTTATATGTTGGATGGCACTTTATGGTTAAAAGTTCTTTATGATGTAGTTTAGATAAGGAATGGATATGATCAACAATGTACCCGATGACATTTTCACAACATTGTAATTTTACGTCTCAAATTATTTTAATATTTTTTTTTGATAATTAATTTTTTTTAAAGAGTAATTGTCCAAGAGAAATTTGAATAATCAAATTACCTAATATATTAATTTTTTTTTTGAAAAATTACAATAGATCTTCAATAGAGAATGTCTCATTTAGTGAACTAGTGTTACCAAAATTATTTTATAATCTAATGGTTGATATTGTTGTAAGGATGAGTAAACCTTCAATCAAAGCGGTTAATTGTGCTTTGTTGGCAGGTAGAGAAGGATGTAATTTAGTTCTTAGCAGTGAGTTTAGGCGTCGAGTTTATGTCTCACCTTTAATTTAAAACAGTTAACTAGTTTACAAAATTTTTATTTCTTCTTTGACTACGTGGAAGATAATAACCCTCAAGCTCTATACCTTAGGTTTAGAAACTTTGTGTGTGCATGGAGAGTTACATTTTGGTTGGTCTTACATTGAATGTTCTGCGAATAGTGGCGATGAAAGGGAAATTGTTATGAATGTTCTAATTTATGTTTGTTTTCGATTTCTCAAATTATGCTTAGAATATTTTGATGATAAATATAATGATTGAAGTGCCAATGTGGGATTGTTAAATACTTTTGCAAAAGAGACTGAGCAAACAATGTTACAGTTTTTACAAGTTAGTTGAGGTTTATTTGAAGCTACATGGAGCATTAGAATGTTTATTTTGTTTTTTGTATAAACATTCAAAGATTATTAGAATTTGTGTTAGATTTAGTTTCAAAGACATTGTACTAATCTCTTTTTGGTTTTAGTTATAATATATTATTATTAAATTTTTTAATATATTTATTTTAATTTCTCTATACTAAAAGATCTTTATATCATATCATAATATATAATATATCTATGAAGGATCATAACTCTTAAATCTAAATGGTTCATCACTTATTTATTCAAAACAAAACTTTTGTTTGGTGAAATTATTCTACAAAGTATTGTTAGTTACCAAATTTTAACACATCTCTTCACAAAGAACAAAAATATTATATATATATTAAGAAAATTTTAAAAATAACAAGTAGGTAAGTATTCTATTACTCAGGTACACGAAACTTCTGTAAAACCCAATAAAGTTGATATGTCATCTACAAATAAAAGATTTGCTAATTCATATAGTAATTACATAAGATTAAATGTTTATGTATTGTCCAATTATCAAGTTTTTCTTCATCCTTATTTATATTCATCACATTATTATAGACATATATGTAACAAAAATGGTTGTTTTTTAAAATAGGATGTTCTTCAGGGTTGATTGTTAATGATAAATATTTTTACTTAACTTTTATATGTTTATGGCTAAAGAAGCATATCTTGGCGTCTTTCATAGTATTTCAATTTTTAAAAAAATTTCATAATATTATAAAAAATATGATCTCACAAAATACGACGGATATTTAAATTTGGATCTCTCCTCTTTTTCATTTATTAAATTAGATTTAATCAATCTGGATTTCACAAAACACGTCAAAGCCACAAAAACGTAGAACCACAAAAACCGCTAGATCCTCTATAACCATTTCAACCGCAAACTTAATATATAAAATAATATGTTGATAACTATGGTTTTATGATTTTATATGATTTTAAATAGTTTAGCATATATTAGTATAAAAGCATGAAGTTTATATGTCTTTTTTGGTAATCGTTATATGATGCTTATGGATGCTATTACAGATTTAGAAACAAAAAAAATTCCATTCAGATGTTGCAATTTGCTGCAACATCCATATGGAACTTCTAGATGCTGCATCAAAATACAAAAACGAACATGGCCTAAGTCAATGAATGATGATGATCCAATGAATTTTGGCTATGAGTCACTAGCAAATAAAACGAAGAATGCCTTCAAGTAGTGAGTGTAGTCGATATGATATGCTTCTTAAACCAGGTTTTTGCCTAAACTTAAGTTATTTAATCTTGGAAATTTTTCCTCCTCTATCCTAGAATACTTCTCCAAGATTGTTGTTGCTTGGCAACATGGCCTAGTATCTCATATAGTTTTGTTTCTTCTCAGTGATATGGGCTTGATCTAGATGGAGCTTTTGGAAATTTATCATCATTCAAAATGGACATGCAGAACTTTGATTTCTCAAGTTCAGCTTCTCATATGATTTTTCCTTCTCATATGATTTTGATGCGTATGAATCCATTTAAGAAATTCCTATTAGAATTATGTCTGTCTGAAACAACTTACCGCCATGTTGATCTGCCTGCAGGTTAGATGACTTTGATCATGATTCAAGCCCACCGAAGAACGCAACCGAGTTATGAACAAGACCATAAAATATGAAGAATTTGATGGTAGAAGAGAAACTAATAAGTGAGAATCTTTGGCCTTTGGTCTAGAATTAACTATAACTAGAAAAACCGCCCCCTTGGAAAATACAAAAGATTCTAAAGCAAAATCTTTGGCTGGAAAGCTAATCAAATTTTCAAGACTAAAGATATTATGGTTGTTGATAGTAGCACACACTCTAAGAAAGCCACAATAGATAGCATGGAGAATTTTGAGCAGGTGCAACCTCAATACAAAAGCCACACTAGACAGCATGGAGACACCTTATTGAAGTGATTAGCTAAAGAGATCGACACCTCATGTGATGTTTCGTTGTTTATTACTTTACTCAGCGAAACCAAAACCCAAGACCTAACTATTTCATTAGCTCTAATCTAGGTATGGTAATCGGGGTTTGTAATCGGAGTTGACGTACCATTGATTAATGGGACTGATAGAGTAGACGACGGTCGTGCTTTTGAACCAGTAACAAACCCTAGCTGATCCTGACTGGAGAGGAACGACTCATATTGGGTTTTCCACAAAATACAATTCTTCTCCGTGAGCTTGACAGTTACACAATTGGAGATATTTAGTGTGCGGAACAAATATGTCTCCATTGATACCTCTATGAAACTCTGATACCGCGTAACAAAAGTTGAGCCTTTGAAGAAAACCGAAATATTTTTTTATTGATTAACTTTTTAACAATCACAAAATGTGTTTACATAAATAGAGAGGTTGAGGTCTGATCTTCTGAAAAAGTGTCGCAATCAGGTGATACTAGCATCATATCCAAGGCAAGAGACTCTGTTGGATAACGGGATTTGATTGTCATTGCTCTACGGGAGATTTTCCTTGATGCCAGCTTTAAGCATATCTTCAATTTTTGCCTTTGTTGTAGATTGAGAAGACGATGACCATTGGAGGTGTAAAGGTCAGGCTTCAGCTTCAACTTCATTTATTTTGGGATGTACTCAAATCTTGGCCCAAGAGATGATTTCTTCTTCACGACGTTGTATGTTTCCTCTGTTTTTTTACGACTTCAGTCATGGCATTGTTTCCTCTGTTAGAACCAAATCTTTCAAATGAGACCGCATAACCCTTTCCACTACATACTTCTAACACTGCACGTATTGCAGTAAACAGAGAAATCAGTCTAGATCTCTATGAAATTTGTAGGTATGGCTCAAAAAAAGATTTTCCAAGGAAGCCAAAACAGAATGCCAACAATAAAATTTTATTCACCGTGGAGTTAAAATATGAGAAGCCTAAACCAAACATCTCATCTCAGTTATGTTCGGACAAGATAAAACATCTACATGAAGAAACAGGTACAGACACTCATGCAGAAACATAGGATCCCACTTGAAGAACATTATGTTTATGTGATCCGGATGCCAGAGATTCTCAAATAACCCTCTCTGGCAAAATATCAACAGACACTCGTGTAAGCCAAACCTCTCAAGTACAAGGTTCGAGTACAATGCTCCCACTGGATCCATCCTACAGGTTTTTTAAACAAACAACTTCTATTATTCTCCAAAAAATTATGGCTACTTTATTATTCTGCCAATAATCTTGGAAGCTGATAAAGATGTCTAAGGGCTCTATTCTGATTACTGTTTTGAAGGCCATGCAAAACAAAGATTCATGAGTTATCAAATCCAATATTTTTAAGAAGACAGAAAAACCACAATCTCATGTGTTAGACTCATCTGCAGTTCCAACAAAGATATAGCCAGTTACTCGAGAAAGGATTGGATTAAACATGAACCTTACAATTGATAGAAGGTAATATTTCCTTTCTTTATCGTTTTTTTTTCATTACTCTTTGTTCATCTCCAACGGGATAAGAGATTTTTGTCTTTCACGAAATTAAAACCGAACTAAACCGCAAGAGAACAGACTATGTTTTGTAGAATATATGTGGGATCCATCCTCAAGGAGAAATTTAAAATACATTTAATCTACAAGACTCCACTAATTAAGCTAGATCAACTCAAAATATTTCAATTTTGGAACAAAAGAAACATAATTATATAAAGCAAAGGGGAATAAAAAACCAGAAACCAACAAGGAGATTAAGGAAACAAATAAAGGTTCAAATATTGAAAGCATGCAGATGAAGTAATCGATTGGGAAGGCCTAAAACTAATCATGATGTGAGGGTTGGTAATTAAGAATCATCAAAGACAAAAAAAAAAAAGGTTCAATTAGTTCACTCCCATGAAACTAATCTCTTTAATGAACTTGAGTTGTGCTAATTTCCGGATAGTAATCTAAAGCTCATTATTCATTAATCACATGCCAATAAAGTATACTAAACACCTTAATCGACTATTATATAGGCTAAGAGTGTAAAACATATCTAAGATTCTCTTGGGAATTTATCAAACATTTTTCGGACGTGAAAGTCCGTAAACTTAAAATTGAATGATCAAGATGCAAAACAATTCGTAACTTTTAGATTTACGAAACCAAAACTCCAACTGCTTACCTCATACAATATACAAGGACATATTACCAATTTGGCTAATTAACTCTCATCATACATTCTTACACCACACATCTTTATATTCGGTTTTTGCAATTTTAATAAATTTTTTTATCGTCTAACCTAATGGCAGATAGTTCATCTTACTAAAGACAGTGCAGCCGTGCAGGGTTCAAATTTGGTTCTGTGAGATGGCAGCAGAGGTGGTGCAACCACTAGTCCCTTTGCTCCCCTCGCAATTTTAATAATTTAATAAATAAATTAATTTAATAAATTAATTAATTTTGAAATTTATTAAATTTAATGGAAGGCTTCTATTTTCAGAAAAGGAACTAATTCATTCTGTAGTCGAAAAACCAATATGTCAACAATAAACACCGGCATAGTCCATGATTTCGGGGTAATTAGAGAACCGTAAAATCGGTTTTGTTGATTGTTCTTTCAAGACACGTAAACGGAATCTATCAAATGATAAATTGAAAATTTGGCTAGTGATCATTTCAATATGAAATGGGTTTGAATGTACTATACATACACACACACACCGACACAAATACTACGCATACATACATACATATGTACGTATGTATGGTCCAAGGACAAGTATTGTTCATAAGGAGCGAAGAGATATATGGGCTCAAAAGTCCAATAATAGTTAATCTTGTTGGTCCAATATTAATAAATGGTTTATTATATACAAAACACGGTAATTCTCTCTTGGCGCACATTTAAATCAAATGGCGCGCAAAAACATATTCCCTTTGATACAATGAAATGATTTTAATATCACTCTAAAACTCAAAAGTCAAAAACTTGTTTACGTAAACAAAAACTAAAATTTTCGAACCAAAATAGGAACGGAGAATGTTCATAGTTTTTTGCAACACGATTTCCCTCCATAAAACAGAGCCCTTTTTCAAGTTTCAGAAATTTTAGATCCAAAAAATCCGACCCACCAAAATGAAAACACAAAAAACTTCAAAAATACAAATCTCAGATCTATCACTTCCATATCTGCTTCAAAAGTCCACCTTATACACACTTCGTATTCACTCCCTCCTTCTAAATCCTCAAGTCCACAAAGAGAATGGCGGCTCTTGATCAAAAATCCCATAATGACAACAAAGAGAATGTCTCGCCTTCAAAGATGGCCAACGTTTCTGTCAAGCCTCTGGATTCTTCATCCTTTCATAAAGAAGACAAAACCCAGATCATAACAAGAAGAAAAAGATCTAGAAGATATCCTCTTCAAGACATCACCAATCTCTTTGTCTCATCATCACCACCATTCTCATCCTCGATACTGATTCGTCACGTGCCCTCTCTATCAGTTGATCCCAAATGCATGAAGAGAAAATCCGGTGTTGGTCTCAAGCCCGCAGCTACTTCTTCTACCTTCTCTTCTAGATATTTCAGATAATTTGTAATTGCTTTCTGTAATCTAGATTTGGGTTTTTTCTATTTGAGTTTTGACTTGCTTTTTTTTTATTTAGGGGTATTTATTATTAGCATTCCATGTACCCAAAACACAAAAGATATGTTTCCATGAATATATTGGTTTCTCAATAGTTACAACTCCTGCATATATGAAACTATAAAACTGTTTTCTCCGCCAAAACCATAATTTTCCCGCCAAAAATGGTTTTTCCGTTGAAACCGTAATTTTCCTGCCAAAATGGTTTTTCTTATCATAACCGCAATTTTTCGGCAAAAAGCTTTTTTCCCATCAAAACCGCAATTTTTTCGACAAAACATTTTTTCCACAAAAACCGCAGTTTTCTCGCGAAAAACTTTTTTCCCATCAAAACAGTGTTTTTCTAGGCAAAACAACAATTTTCTAGCCAAGACCACAATTTTCCGTCAAAACGATTTTTCTGCCAATACTGAAATTTTTCTCGTTGATACCGCAATTTGGTTGGACTGTGGATAGAGGTGTTTCAGATAAGTAGGGTTGGACAAAATATCATTAGGGATATTGGAGTTTATTTGTTATACGGGTTGATTAACTCTGGATATCAACCACAGTAAATACTAAAGTTAAATAACCCGGAAAAATTAACAAATATTAAAATTTTAAAAGACGAATATCTGTTTTGCATCTAAATATGTATATAGATAATTGAATATATTAGTTGTATAATTGTATTTCTATATATAAACTTAATAGAGAGGAGCAAGTGGGCCAGTGGTTGCACCACCTCTGCATCCATCTCACCTGATCAGGGTTCGAACCCTGCACCTGCCTCTTGTGAGAGGAACTATTTGCCACTAGACTACGATGNACAAAAAAAAAAAATATATATATATATATATATAAACTTAATAAATTTTATTTGTCAAATCACTTTTCAAAGTAGAAAAATAAGAAGAAAAATAAAAAACTACGAAAAATTAAATATTTTGCTAATACTATATTTCATTTCTTAATATCATTTAATCAATTTTAGAATTGATTTCACTTACTTTAACTAATTTATTTATATTATATTAAAAAGTAATTTTAGTAAAATAACTATAGTTTTTCAGTTTTGTTTGTATTGAGAAATGTGTATTAAATATCTGCAGATTTTCGTAAATTTTCAGAATATCCGTAATTTTCAGAGTAAACAACTCATAAAATTATATATCAATCAATAGCGGGGTAAATAACAAGTGCCTAATTTTTTGAAGGTTTCTACTTCGTGTCCAACTTTACGGCTAAATTTTTGCTTTTTAGTGAATAAAATATATGTCGTGATTCATTTAATTAAATTTTGATTATTTATTATTTTCAATATTTTTTTCATTTACATTTAATTTAGCCTATTAATTTTTTTTCAAATTTAAAATTATTTCTTTTAAATACCAAACTAATATTACAGTTAGACTGTTACAACCAGATAGTAAAACGAATAAAAATTAAAACACTTTATGAATCTGTAGAAAAAGAGAAAAACTTTATGAAACTAGGTGAATAACAAAAAAAATTTCCATTTGAATTTTATTAATAAAACCAAAAAGGATATAAAGCCAACGATTGGACGAATCTAATCCTAGAGCCACAAGTCGATCATTGAGTGAATATATTCTCGAAGTTATAAGTCGGCGGTTTAGTGAATACAATTCTGGAGCCAAACACAATATATAACACACCTAGCTAAAAGATATTAAATAAAACAAAGGGTGAGAATGCGAAAAGTAAGGCATCCAACAAATAAAGAAAAAGCTTTGAAATAAAGCACAGAGAATAAAATTTTCTAACGAGCACTCCATAAAACTTGTAGATGTTGAAACCGAAATGAGTGACATGAGACTTTAGGTAAACCAATCTATTGCAAATCTTTGAAACAATCAAAACTCACTTCAGAAGAGATGATTGTTGCACCGAACTAGACCATAAAACAATAGCCACTTGAACTCATCTTCATGGAAGGAAAAAACTCGAGATGGAACTTGAAAGTGAAAGTGAAAATGGAAAAAAGAATTACAACTCGACTTTCATAAACCCAATTTTATCGAACCACGAACTAAGGTCGGTCACCTCTTGCAAAGAGAAAAATTAGTAATCGATCTCAATAATTCGCCATGAATCCACAACCTAAAGCCTCAAAAAATACTTCAGAGAAAAAACAGTAGCTACCGTTGCAACAATATACCATCACAAAGGCAAACCCAAAATTCACCACTACCACTTCCGAAAAAGCTCTTCAATTCCAAAGACTCCGAAGCTTGAATCAACAATTGTGTCTACAACTATCCTCATTCTCACATTAAAACAAGAAATAACCCGCAAGCAAGCCATAAACAACCGACATAAACACAAACCTAAAACAAATGATTGAAGCTTGACCTCGTCGAGCTTCCTTTATTGATGCCGAGAACCATAGCTGCGTCACTGTTTATGGAGCATTGCAGCTATAGCTAGATCATCCACATTTGAACACCACACCATCAATAGGGACCTCGGCTAATCAACAAACCAACCCACCAAAATAATCACCACAAACAATGGGAAAATCATTCGTCAAAATGGGACCCAAAAAATTATTTTCATTTGTCACAAAATTTACTAATCTAATTTCAAAAAAAAAGTCAAAATCAAGAGTAAATTTCATCCGTTATTTTTCGGTCGGATAGTAAGTTTCTTTCATCTGTGACATCTGTCACTAAAATGCTCTAGTGATTTACTGATGTGTCGCATAATATTATTTCTGGTCAAACAGTTTGCTGAGACCATATGTAATGAAATATGGATTGGATAAGAAAATGCTTCTGTCAAAAACATAGTTACTGTATAAGAAGTCTGATTTGTTCTAAAACTTATCATTTAAATTAAATTACTCTACCCTCACCTTAGTGTGGAATCTTAAGCTACCCTACCAAAAATGTAGTAATACCTTTTCTCTGTATTTTTTTTTCTTGTGGTGGGGGTTGAAACTTTTTGAATATTCTTCTTGTAATGAAATCTCCTGATGAATCAAATGTGGATATAAATAATAATTTTAAAATCTCTGAAATCAACACAAACCCATATAAGTGCTATCAACCTTTGACTTCATTTTCATATAGTATTTTGTTAAAAACTCCTTTCCTTTTCTATCTTATTGGAATTTCATGAATCACTCTCCTCGTCCATTATCATTACATTACCTCGTATTTATTAACTCTCTCTCTCTCTCTCACACACAATAAATTATTTGTGTGCGCGCGTGTATATATTATATATACTGCACTAGGTAGGGACGGTCGAGTTAGAAATGGTGTAAGTTCTGGTGTTAAAGATTTGTTGTTTATTATAATTAGCACTTGAATTCAGCCGTCGCTTATTGCTCTTTTTCGTAAATACATAAAAATATTCGTGCAAATGCTTACCAATAAAAATATTAATGGAATATATATGAGCGAAATAGAATTTAGTGGAATAAAAATAATAGAGGAAAAAATATTTTCCGCTCATTCCTCTCATAAGAGGAACAAAATGAAAAAAAAATTTTCATAAAATTCAGTTTTTGTAGCAAAATTGGTGGAATTGTTTTTCACCACTTTTCAACTCAAATGGTAAATTTCGAGAGAAACATTAAATTTCTCCAAATTTTTTTCTCTAATTATGCAACCATCTGAACCCTTAATTTCTTTCTTAATTAATCTGATGATGTTATTGCGGAAAATGATGTTTGTGTAAATACTAAATGGATAAAGCTTTATTATCAAGCTTTTTTTTTGATAAAAATATCAAGCTTTATTTGAATAATCATCATTTCATAGAGAGTATAAATCTTTTACTTTTTGATCGTCCATGTAGATAATATGGTTCACGATTAGTAGATTTTATATCATAATCGTACGTGGTGACCTAACAAATCAGCGAGCTAGTGTTTTAAAATGGATTGGTCGCATGCATGGTCCAATATGGGTTTGACAAATACTGAAAGACACACATGCAGTGACAGATCGATGATCTATCTTTCTATATAGTTCGATTCGGAACTCTTATATGTTTAGAATAATTTCAGAGATTAAGCTTAAGATTTGATTTGATTGTATATATGTAAATACCGGTGCAAAATCAGTCCTAGAGACAAAGGCCACCTAACAAAACGTCGAGGGTTAACATACTTATCGAAAAAAAAAACGTCGAGGGAATATAAATGGATTGCACATGAGTCTATAAAAGGGCTTGGCCAATCATAGGCCCCAACACAATATGTATATATTAAGATGTGGATCGTATAAAATATATGTACTAGACCGTAATGGAGCTATCTTTATCAAATTTTATACTATTCAAAGCACCAATTTGCATTTTGCAAGTCGCAAGGGCCACTTGCTAAGCTGGTTACAGATTAAATATGACTATTATAGACGTTTTTATTTTGTAATGAAGAAAAATGAAGGCAACGATAAAAACTGTCGTAGGTGACAACTCACGCTTGCACTTGCCATAAGCACTCATGCCCTAAGTTAGCTAAGCCCATATTCTCCACTACTACTAGTAGAAACCCTTCTAATCAAACTCTATAAATAGAAACCCTCCTGAGATCTCTTCTTTCCTCATATATACTCATACAAATCACGTGAACTACTTCATAATTACTATCCATCTCTTTTTTTTGATAAATAATTACTATCCATCTCTCTTTCTCTTTCTATATATTGTGTTTCTACAAATATAGAAACTAATTTCCAATCGGAATTGTAATGGCTAATAAGTTAAGCTTCACTCCATGCTTCTTGGTGTTTCTTCTCTTAGCCTCGGTGGCGACTGGAAGCCGCCCTCTTGAGCGGGCTCTAGTGGCAGTGAAGGCGAAAGAGCTAAGCCCCAGTCTAGTCGATGATCAAACTACAGGTAACAGCCGTAGCCAAGGGAAATCTCCACAGCGTTTAAGCCCTGGAGGACCTGACCCGCAACATCACTAGTTATTTAGGGTTTCCTTTATAATTATGAGTTGTTCTCAATTTCTTCGAGATATGTATTTCTTATCAATAATTCGGTTGCAATGAATCTGTTTTTTTTTTGTAATAATATTGTGAATTTTCGTTTGTATGATTATTACAAAATTTACAGTTTTATTGATAACATTACATATTCAAAGTTCAGTTATCGCAAGTCGTTGGATATTCTAACTTTCGTTACGTTCTGACTAAAACAAGGACCGTATAAATCATTAGTCTCCCACCTTTTAGAAAACGTCTACTTTTATATACTTTATAATATAATTTTTTGCTTTTACAATATATATCATTATCTATGTAGCAAGTTATAAGGTCTGATGTTGATTCAGATGGTCCTGCGAAATATGATTCCATCATAGGAGTATATTGTGTTTTGCGTCGATTGTGACTAGTGTGTTAAAAATAAAATAAACAAACAGAAAGGAATCTTTTATGAGGACAAAACAAGAGTGTACTAATGAAAAAAATTCACCCTTGCATACATAGGATTTCGTCCCATGATTAAGTCGTGTTTTAAGTTGAATAAAACTGGTGAAGACAATTGAATAAATAATAGTTAAATGTTGGATATGATTTTACATGTTCACCTCTGGCTACTTAGCTGAAAGGAACCCTCTGTGATTAAAACAGCTCTTAATTAATATTACAATCCTAAAAATGTATCAGATGCACGGTTATTGCATGGTTTTTTACATCCCTTTTAACCATTTTTTGTAGAAATGTTGGATGCAATCGATTTAGATGGTTCACATATAATGGATTATTTCTCATAATTAAACAATGCATGTACTACACTAGAATATTGATGTTGATAAAAGTTTTTTTTAAATAAGCACCCATATATGTATATCTCTTTTTATATGTTCGATCTGCACTTGATCTAATCAAATAATTTTTTTTTAGCCATTTCCCTTTATCTTTAATTAATTTGCGTCTTAAAGTAATATATAGAATATAAGATATCGCAATGTAGCGTTAGTGGCATATGTAAATTAACTTATATATAAGGGTAACTATTTAGTGTAAAGTTTTGATATTATCTTTTGGACTTCCCTTTGACAAGTTATAGAGAGTTTGAATTCGATCCTACAAATGTTTGAACAATATATATAGCCGTCTTAGAACGCTAGACAGTGAATGTGGTGCCGTGGTGGTCGGGTTACCTGATACATTAAACACTTACAAATGAAATTAGGAGTATTTTTAAAATATCATAATCATGATCTAAACCATGTAACTCACCAGTCACCATTATACAGACTATGGGATATGACTAGGTTCTCGTATATATATTAGAGTTTAAACTTACTCGCATTTATAATCAAAAACTTATATATGACCTATCATATATTGTCATTGAATAAATAAAAAATGTAAAGCAGAGAAGTGCATATTCTTAAAATAATAATATCTTATACTCCATTATGCTTCCAAAATTTGTCAACAGACCAGCTCTTATACATAGGATAAAAGAGGTACTATTCAGTATATGGCCGATCCAACTCTCGACATAGTATATTGAAGTTTCCAATGGGATACGTATTCTCGGATTACGTTGTAACCTATCTTTCTCTCTCTAAAGATTTTTTCTTTTTTTTTCTTTGTCAGAAATGTAAATATCATTTATAATGAATGTTTAGGCTATACAAACATGACCTATTACATTTCATCCTTGTACAAAAAAAGATAAAAAACAAAGAGAAAAAGTTGAATACTTAAGATCTTGAACTCAGAGACCTTGTCATCGGATCCATCGAACCATAAGGTTCCCGAACTTACGCCGGTGTCTTCTTGCGGAGATACTGCTTCTAATCTCCTTATCCATTTGGCTGAAGATACTCAAAGGAGAGAAGGAAACTTGATTGTGGAATCTATTGTTCCTCTCTCTCCAAAAATGATAAATTACAGCTTGGGCACAAAGTTTATGCAATATTTTTGATGCACTTTCCGAAAAAATTCTCGACCAAGCTATAAGAGATTGCCAAGTGAGGAAGATACATGGTGGTAGTCGAAGTCTTGCCTGCACCTGGTTCCATACTGGTTCGCTGAAATCACAACGAAGGAGCAAGTGGATTGTATCGGCAAGCAGCAAGTGGTTCCATACTGGTCTCTCGTTTCCTCATGAGTTTAGCACAAGCAGCAAGTGGATTGTATCAGCAAACCCCAAGAAAGCGGCCTTGAGCGCGTAGAAAGTCTGTCAGGTTGCGCCATATACATCGTGAAAGCATTCCTAGGTGTAACTCCCTCGAACCACACCACATCATGCGATGGTTTGATGAGCTACGAGGTCTGATTTCTTCCCACGTTTTTCCTGCATTAAAAGAGTCAAATTTGACATCATCAACCACCCAAAGAACCTTGTCTTCATGGGAGGAAAGAGCTCACAGCGGGATACTCGTGAGGAAAGCATGGAGGGAGACTGCGTTTTCAGAGCGATCAGAGGCAAGTTTCCAACCATTTTTATCACAAGCTTCATTGACAGTTGCAAGTAAGGGAACTCCCAGCAGCCGTGGACCTTCAGGCCCTAAGTAGTTTATCAGGCGACCAAAAGGAGTCCATTGATCAAACCAGAAACTACAACTAGTTCCATTCCCAACTTCACACTTTACAAACCTTACCGCATTGGGTCTCAGATGTAACAAAGACTTCCAGCCCCAAGAATCTGATATTGACTCCGTTAAATGCCAAAAATTTGAACCACGAAGGTGAAGCCGAGAATGCCAGACCACCCAGAAAGAACCGCTTCTAGAAAACAAAAGCCACACTAATTTGAGACAGAGGTTAGTATTCCAGAGTTGCAAAGGCATGAGGTTCACACCTCCTTCTCTCTTAGGTAAGCAGAGGGTCGACCAAGCAACTTTAACCTTTCGGTAGTTATCTACGTCACCATACCAAAGAAATATTTGACATAGAGATTCGATATTTCTGATACAAGACACGAGAATAATAAAAGCTGAGAACCAAAAATTCAGCGTTCCCATGATGATAGAGTTTAGCAACTGAAGTCGACCAGCGAAGGATAAGGAATTAACAGCCCAAGTTCTCAAATGTTTAGTCAACTTGTCAATCAACAGAGCATATTCATAGACTTTCAATTTTCTGTGCATAAGAGACAACCCCAAATAGCAGATAGGCATAAAGCCTGAGGTGAATTTGAAGCTTTGAAGCTCTGAGGATTCACCATGGCTTTGTCCTTCGGTAAAGAGCTGCGTCTTATTTCTGTTAAGCCGAAGACTTGTCCAACTTGCAAACCGATCCAGAACATCCATAATACTCTTGAGAGAATCCGCTTTTCCATCGAAAAAGACCATCACATCATCGGCGAACATCAAGTGAGAAATTGCTAGTTCATGAGTGTTTGGATGGTATCCAATGCTTCCTCTCAAGAATTTAGAGTCTAGAAGCTTTAAGAATACCTCCGTTACGAGGATGAACAGATACGACGACATCGGATCGCCTTGTCTCAATCTCTTCTCATTAGTGAAACGACCTCCTGGTTCCCCATTCACACATACCGAGAACGACGATGAAGAGATGCATTCCCATATCCAGTTCAAAAACCTTTCTGGCACTCCTATTTCCCTTAAAGCTTTAACCACAAAGATCCATGATACAAAGTCAAAAGCTTTCTTTATGTCAACATTGAGTAAACCTCTCAGAGATACAGACTTGGAGTTGTACCCATTGACTATTTCTGTAGCAAGGATAACGTTTTCCGCGAGAAGCCTTCCTGGGAGGAAGGCTGTTTGAGCGTGAGAAATGACCAGAGGTAATAGCTTCTTTAAGCTTCCTGCTAGGAGCTTTGCGATCACTTTGTAGATAATATTTAAGCATGCAATAGGTCTAAAGTCACTGGTCTCAGCTGCGTTTGTAATCTTTGGGATAAGAACCAGGTTGGTCGCATTAATCTGCCTTAGAAGCTTGCCTGATCTGAAGAATTCTACAACCGCCTCTGTCACTTCAGCTCCAACCACATGCCAGCAAGAGGTGAAAAACAAATTTTATCTCCATCAATGAGAACCCCTCTTCCAGGCTTGCTTTTAATACATCAAAACAAGAAAATTTCAGCAGAGAGCTAAGAGTGGCTTCGGGAACACCCTTTACTAGTCCAACCATTGAGAAAAGGTCTTAATTGGTAATAGAATGTGCAAATATCAAGAATTCCTTTATGAGAGTCAACTCTATTACCATCATGATCCATGAGAAAGTGGACTCGGTTTCCATAATTTCTAGATGATGTAACCCTGTGGAAATAAGCTATGTTGGAGTCACCTTCTCTTAACCATAAAACTCTAGATCTTTGACAGTAGAAGGATTCCTCAGCCAATTTCAGTTCCTGCCATTTTAGAAGGGCAACATGCTCTTGCTCTACCAAAGAAGAAGTAAGATTCATCATTAATTGTCTTTGGATGGACAACAGGAGATCATGTACTTTAGCAACTCTGAATTTAATACCCGAGTAATTGATTTTACTAAACTTTCGGATACTTTGTTTCAGGTGCTTAAGCTTCTGAGTAACTATAAACATTGCTGACCCTGAGAAATTTAGGGAGAACCACTCTTCAGCAACCAAGTCCAAGAAACAAGGGTTCTTCAGAAGCATGTTGTAAATCCTGAAAGGAATTTTTTTTCCTCACTTTTCCAAAGTCTAGCGTGACACTTATTGAAGCATGATCTGAAAATTCTGGTTCGCTGAAATAAGCAAAAGAGTCTAGGAAGAGTCCTTCCCATTCATCGTTTATTATATCCCTATCAAGTTTCTCAGCAGTTGGAAGACTCCCTCTCTTGTTCCACCAAGTAAAAGTACTTCCTCTGTATGTGAGATCGGCTAAAGAAACTTTAAGAGGCAGTCTCTAAAGCCTCTTGTGGCCATATCTACATTCTGAGAGGTAGTGTTGGACTTCTCTTCGGGTTCTAATACTTGGTTAAAATCACCAAGTAATAGCTCTGCACATGTGGATTATTGGTTGTTTAGACAATCTCTGCCCAAAGATCACGCCTCTATCTCTTATCCGTGGAAGCATAGACCCAAGAGATCACAAAATTAGACAGGACATCCCGCAGTCGAATCTTACATGTAATCATTTGAAGTGACTTTGAGATGATTGTCACCTTCACTGATGGATCCCACAGTATCCATATTTTTCCAAGCTTAGAGTATTCGTAATTGTCATCTATAGACCAGTCTGGTAGGAGATCATTAACTATCTACTTCTACTTAGGCTGTTTAACATGAGTCTCACGAAGACTGGTTTTGCTTTCTTAAACCACTTCAGAAAAATACTATGATGCGTTGATATATTAAAGCCCCCCACATTCCAACCAAAAAACGTTGTACACATGGGGAGAGGCTATTAGTTAGATGGGGCTTTGCCCCGAGCTCTCTTCTTTTCTTCCTTCAAGAGAACTCTAATGAACCCTGACTCCTTTGATCCCATCGAATCAGAAGCAGCGGCAGTATCACTATCTTGCTTGTCTTGATTACTTGGAAGTTGTTGTTGTGTGTATCCGTAAGTCAACACATATATCACCCTGTAGCTCAGATTTTAATTTCTTAGCATTACCCGACGATATAGGAGTCTCAGTAGAAAGTTGCTTCCTGTTTAGCTCAAGCGGAGGAGTTTTTAGGTTATCAGAACCTGTACCAGCTCCCAGAGTTTGAGAACTAGATTCCTCAACAACATCTCCTACTGGGAACAGGGGGTTTCCTTGATGAGTACCCTGCTTCTTTGACCTATTTTTGCGGTTTCTCTTCCTTGTAGGAGTAGAAGGATCACCATTAGAAGTGTCACGCCGAGGGAAATTCTCTGGATCATGAGTAGTTGAGTTACACATTGGACATGTAATCGGAGCAGCTCTGCATCTCTTTAGACTGTGACCTACTTCCTTACAGAATGAGCACATCGGCGGTATCCAAGGGCTAGATACTGCTATCCGTCTGATTTCACCTGACTCGAATTAGGCATTTACCACCTCAGGTAAAGGCCTTCACGGGTCTATGATTATTAAGACTTTAGCGACTTCAAGGTTTGTCTTGTTGGCACTAGATGGGTGACAAAATTGCGGGTCTCCCAATAGACTTGCAATTCGTTCGAGAGCGTCATCATTGAAGAATTGCATAGCTCTAGCTAGATAGGCGCCGAGGTTAGCTCTAGTTTCTCAGGAGTGATTCCTGATAGAGAGATTCTTAGCAAGTTTTAAATTTATAATGTCCTTGGAAACTAACAATCTCACTAGCCATAAGTATATGGCAATGCTATTGTAGTATTTAAGGTATCGATCCCCGAAGAATTAAGGATCTAAGCACTAGGATTATGACAAAATCTCCTAAGCTAAGCAATAGATGAGAGAGTGATAAGACTACCAAAGCTAAGATATAAGAGATGCAAAGAACAAAACACAAAGATAAAACAAATATAAATGCATTGGACAATGGCATAACTATCATGAGGACGGAATAACAGTAAAAAATGATGCAAAGATTGGATGAAGCACTATCCTAGAACATGGAACTCACAAATATGACTAATCCATTCCCATGGAACTAATCACTTCATTAATCACATAATGGACAAATTTCCCAATTGCAATCAAATGATCAAGGATCATTAATAACAAGTACACTTGGTTCACTAAACAACCTAATCATCAATTCCCATTGGCTAGGTATGTAAAACTCATAAAAGTTTGGTTCAAGCATTTTCACAAACACCTTCCGGGAATGAAATGTCTAAGTTCTAGATTTTGAGTGATCAAGTCAAAACTAGCATTAAGCATAACTTATATGAAGGATCTAACCATAATCAACCTAAACAATAATCATCTAACCATAAAATCACCCTAATCTAGATTAACCCATGTTCCAACTAAAAAGCTAGTGACTAAACATGGAGAAGAACATAAGGAAATAGATAAACAAATGGAAATGCATAAAATAAAAGATAGACTTGAAGAATCCTTCACTAGAGTGACATAAGAAATGAAGATCAATCCAAAAAAATCAAAAGAGAGAGTTTAGAACTTAATCCAACTCTAAATAGAAAGAAATTTAGGTTAAAAATATCTAAAAATAGCTTATATACATATTAGGTTTGGATCGGGTTGACCCGGGACAAACCGTGTGAGATCTTGGCTTGTTTTGGTGATTTCGGGGTTCCTGGCGGTCCAGGGCCCTCTGGTTGGAGGTCCACAACCTCTCTCCATACCGCCAGCCTTCCTAGCAAGCATTCATGGCGGTCTGGACACCTCTGGCTGGCGGTCCACAACCCCTCAGCTCAGGTTGCCAGGTTTCAGACATATCTTTAATATTTCACCCATAACTTGTGAACCATAGCTCGGAATGAGCTGAAACTATCGCCAAAACGAAGCTAACTCAATTTCCTATGTTGTGTCAAATATCGACCTCAATAAAAGCATGGGAAGGCTTCCATCGGAACACATATTTAAGACACTTTGGCTGGTTTTCCATCTAACATCTACCCATTTGCATTCAAGAATATTTTCTTCATGATTCTTTAAGCTCCATGCCTTTTGCATCATTAAATCAATCCATTGAGCTCCAAAGTACCTAAAAGTTCTAAAGAAATGCAATGCAAAACACCAAATATAGCCTAAGACTCTAAGATGATCAATCTAAACTAAATGAGACTATAACTAAACTAAAGCTTCAAAATGAGTTAAAATAAATTGAAAACCATGCAAAAATAATACTAAAAAATGATACAAAATACAAAAATATCAACTCCCCCGGACTTGAACCTTGCTTGTCCTCAAGCAAGTGAACAGAGATCAAACCGAGAAAGAAGTTTGAAGGTGAGGACTCATAATCACAAGGAAATGCAAAGGTAGTTGAAATGAGGTCCTTAGGAAGTAGTAACAAGTAGCAAGTCAATTTTACTCTCTCGTACTTCACCATACTCTTCCCAAGTCATGCTAGTTCGTCTACGCCTAAACCTTCACAAGCATTTCATATCCAACAACCCTTTAACATTCATTTAACATCTATATGCGAAAGCTCACCTATGGCATGAAATCAAAGACCATTTTTCTTGGAAGAAAGAGGCTTTTGAGTGAAAAAGAGAGGCTTTCTTTAAGTGTTTGTGGTTTTCTCTGAATGAAGATATGCATTTCAAGTAGTAAAAACGAGGGAGAAAGGGACAATTGGCTCGTACAAAGACTATCATTCTCTAATTGATTCTCATCCCAAATATACTTTCTAGTTCTACCCTTCTTTCTTTCTTAACCAACCACTAAAAACACACCAATCACTTCTCAATCAAGACACTTAGTTCTTTAGTAACACACTCTAAGATTTTTGCTTGCTTTTCCATTTAGCTATAGCTCTTATCTCTTTTCTTATTTAGGTTTATCCTTTTTTCTAGCCCTTCGGACTCTAGACTTTTCATTTTCTTAACTTAGGATCTTTAGTCTTTCTTTTACAAATTTGAGCAATCTTTTTCTTTCTTTTCTTTACCTCCTAGAGTGTATCACATTCTTCTTTTTCTTCTTTTGAAGTGTAACTCCTCGAGCCCCTTTATCAATATAAAACTTTCCCAACCCAATATCATCGAGTATACACACTCTTATCTAGCCCCATCCTATCTACACTAGCCTTAAAATGAGACTAGTTATAAGAAGGATCCCCTTTTTCATCCCAATACTCACGGGGTTTTACATATGAATGCATCAAAAGAGACCTCACTCAATCAAGAAAAATGTAGGATTTGAAACAAAAAGTTGGGGGTTAAAGGTGGGGAACCATCCTTAAAATGAGAATGACCACTCAAATTGGTTAAGGTGGTAAAAAAGAATAAGACCAACCCAGTGTCGATGTGTTTACACCATGTTCATGTATTTCAAGCCCATAAGTAAGGTTAATTCAAAAGCTCATTAACATTTAAGTTCAATAGGGTTGAAATCAAATCATGCAAGATTCAATCTAGACGCAAACAATGAAGCCGAGAGTTTCGAGCATGAATTTTCCATTTTTTCGGTTTGGCTAATGCTACTTGATACTACTAGAAAAGGTTTCAATTCACTCCTAAACAAAATCCATTTACGCGACACTTCAATCATTGACCTCATGCATATGTAAATGCAGCCTATATGATTCTAAGACTCAATCCTAAAGGAAAAAGTATGAGGAATGCAACTACATGCTTTCTTTTTCAAAATTTTCAAAAACTTTCGATTTTTTTTTTGGTTTTTCTATGCCATAATTATTAACAATGCATCCTATATGATACTCAAAGAAATGAAAACAAGACAAAACAACTAAAAAGACCGTTAGTAACATTCTCCTCTTCCGGACTTAAATTTCACCGTCCCGGTGTAGATAAAATCCAAAGAGAGGAAAACTTTAAACAAACAAAACAAAGAAAAAAAAGTGGTGTATACAATGGTGAAGAGGTACTAACTTGGAGTTATGTATGGAAGCGGATTGTAGAAGACACTTAGCCTCGAGATGTCTTGGAAAAGAATTCAATTGGAGCTTCTTGGATTCGCCTTTAGTTTCCTTAGAGTCCCTTCTATGATCTTTCCGATGTGGTATTTTGATTGAGTTTGGTACTTAAACAAGAGAATTAGGTAATATAAGTATTAAGAGACAATTAAATATGAATGAAATGCTAAGTGAGAGTATGAACCATAACCATTTCAAGCAAAAGTCAATATTCAATTGATTCTACTCAAATCAACATTCGCATTCCTAAGCATTCGTTTCAAATTCATTTCTCAAAACAAAATAAAACTCAAATTCTTTAATAAGACACTTTTCGGGTATGTCTATTTCAAACTATTCNCGGTTATGTCTATTTCAAATTATTCACGGATTCAAACAAGTAACTTAGGAACTAGCCATTTATCACAAAGCTTAAATCAAATGCACCAATCATTTGCAAAATTCAAGACTACATGAAACCAGATTTATGCATAAATACTACTCTTAGGCGTCCCTAATCAAGTGTCTAAATCAAATTCAAACAAGTCATTTAACAAATGAGATTTGGAAAGCATTCAAAATCAATAAGCTCAACTCAAAGGAACTATAAACTCATAACTTCCCTAACAACAGTTGTAAGCCCACCAAGACACAAGCATAGTCAAAAATTAACTTAAAACATAATATAAACAAAAAGATTTTCATGGGATTGCCTCCCAAGCGCGCTTTGTTTTAAGTCCCTTAGCTTGACTTTTTCTTTAGGTTCTCTTGATGAAGCCATGGATCACCCGGCTCATATTCATCATAAAATCACCCCTTAAATGTCTTCATCCTTATCTCCTCAAAAGGAATCCTTCTTGGATCATCTATGCTCACTTCTTTGGTGGAGATCAAACCAAAGTCTTTGTCAAAAGGCTTCTCCATTGGATATTTTTCTTCTTGAAACCTTTGTTGAGGTTCCTCTATGTTCTCTTGTTGTTTCTCCTTGGACTCTTCTTCATTGACTTCCTTCTTGGCTATGGAGATCACATGTAGTTCTTCTTTGGTTGAGAGACTCTATTCTCTTTGTGCATCATCCTCAAACTTTGCATTCATAATTTCCATACTAGGGTATTCGAAGAGTTCTTCAAATTCATTGATGTTCTCTTCTTCTTCTTGAATATCATCTAGTAAGGATTCTTCTTCAAATGAGGCTTCATTGTCGACGGAAATCTCACCTTTCTCCTTTCTAAATTCAGTCACCATTACACTCTCCAAAGGGTTTTCAAGGTTCTTCCCAACCGTGCCTACTACCTCCTTGATGTTGTGGAATGGCTCACTTGAGACACAAACATTTTTGGCTTTATCATCATATCTTATCACTAGATCTTCGTCTACCGTGCATCCAAGTTGTGATTCAAACTCCATAATAGCTTCTTCGGCCTCAATTAGGAATTCATCCTTGCTTTGTTCTTCCTCTTCAAAACTTTCCTCAATAACAATTGTGTTTTCTTCAAGTTCTTCGGGTTTGAAAAGAGGGAGACTCATTTCTTCTTTCTCTTCAACCCTTTGTATTATCCTTGTGTTGGTTTCCTCCACATGTGTCATTTTATCTTCCATCCGAGAGCCAAAATCTTTGACCATAACTCCCATCTTGGTACAAATAGAATCAAAGTTTCTTTCTCTCTCAATCCTTCCCCTTTCTTGTTCTTCCAACAACTCCTTAAGCAAGTTGTGGTTCTCATCTTACTTGAGACTTGGGAAGAATGACTCTCTTGATATTTGCATTCCATGTTCCTAGAATGGTATCTCTCACCATGTTCATGTGAATTCCTTGGAGCATAATACCCTTGTGGTTGATGCTCCCTTGAGGTGGATGGCTCATATGCTCCATGGTAGCTAGGGGGTTTTGAAGCTACCTCTCTTTCTTGTTCTTACAACATGAGCTTCAATATGGAATTCATGTAGGAAGACATCTTCTTTCTCTCTTGTGATTGTACCTCGCAAAAAGAACACACACTTGAAAGAAAGTTAGTAACCAAACAAAATAAAAGAAAACTTAGTCTAAAGAAACTTTGAAATCCTAATGTTAAATCTAACTAGCTCCTCGGCAACGGCGCCAAAAAATTGGTAGAGAGATTATTAGCAAGTTTTAAATTTATAATGTCCTTGAATACTAACAATCTCACTAGCCACAAGTATATGGCAATGCTATTGTAGTATTTAATATTGATCCACGAAAAGCTAAGGATCTAAGCACTAGGATTATGACGAAATCTCCTAAGCTAAACAATAGATGAGAGAGTGATAAGACTACCAAACCTAAGATATAAGAGATGTAAAGAACAAAACACAAAGATAAAACAAATAGAAATGCATTGGACCATGAGCATAACTATCATGAGGATGAAATAACAATCAAACAATGATACAAAGATTGGATGAAGCACTATCCTAGAACATGGAACTCACAAATATGACTAATCCATTCTCAAGGAACTAATCACTTCATTAATCACATAATTGACAAATTTCCCAATTGAAATCAAATGATCAATGATCATTAATAACAAGTCCACTTGGTTCACTAAAAAACCCTAATCATCAATTCCTATTGGCTAGGTATGTAAAGCTCATAAAAGTTTGGTTCAAGCATTTTCACAAACACCTTCCAGGAATGAAATGTCTAAGTTCTAGATTTTGAGTGGCAAGTCAAAACTAGCATTAAGCATAACTTATATGAAGGATCTAACCATAATCAACCTAAAAAATAATCATCTAACCATCAAATCACCCTAATCTAGCTTAACCCATGATCCAACTAAAAAGCTAGTGACTAAACATGGAGAAGAACATAAGGAAATAGATAAACAAATGGAAATGCATAAAATAAAAGATAGACTTGAAGAATCCTTCACTAGAGTGACATAAGAAATGAAGATCAATCCAAAAAAATCAAAAGAGAGAACACATATTTAATTGGAACACATATTTAAGAAACTTTGGCCGGTTCTCCATCTAATATCTACCCATTTGCATTAAAGAACATTTTCTTCTTGATTCTTTAAGCTTCATGCCTTTTTTATCATTTAATCCATCCATTGAGTTCCAAAGTACCTAAAAGTTCTAAAGAATGTAATGCAAAGCACCAAATATAGCCTAAGACTCTAAGATGATCAATCTAAACTAAATGAGACTAAAACTAATATTAAAGCTTCTAAATGAGCTTAAAAAGATTAATAACCATGCAAAACTAATACTAAAAAAATTAAAAAAGTACACAAATATCAATTCTTGGCTCCCATTTGGCTACAAATATAGTCTGCCCCTCAATCTGCCAGATTCTTTGACTAATAACCCTCGCTTTTATCACGGCGTTTGGAATCTTAAAGAGGAAAGTGTAGCCTTCCATCTTAGAGACAGTGATGTCCCTGCGGTATCTGCTCCAGATTCCATTCTTAATCGAGTGTATAGTACCCTGGGAAAGGGGGTCAGAGTAAAATTTTCCCAAGACAAAGCTTTCCCAAGACTTCTTATACTTCTCTATGGTGACATTCGAAATCTTGACACAAGCTTCACCGGAAGGAAGAGTAAAGCCTTCACCGTTTTTCTCCAACTGTCTAGTGGAGCCTTTAACCAAGTCAGACCATGAAGATTTGGTTGGAGTCTTGGCTAGGGGGGTTTGCAATTTCCACTGGACTTGTTGTGATTGCAACCTTCTCTAGGATAGCAGAGGAATCGTATCAGAGAGAGGGGTGGATTCCTCTCGATTCGATGTCGATTTAGCCATAACAGTAGCCGTAGCCAAGCCTTGTCCAATCAGCAACGCGACCACGAGCTTTGAAACCGCAGTTGAGGTCGAACCCTCGTCGGAGCCAGCGCCATCGACAACAACATCAACTGGATCAGAGCTTTTTGAAGGAGTCGGAGAACTCGCTTCGGGCTCTTCTTTTTGAACTTTTTGGGATGGTTTTTTTTCTTCCCAATAAGGAGGGGAGGGACCGGAGATGAAACTGAGTGGCGATTCCGAGCTGTGAGAGACGTCGGAGGGTAGTTTCAAAGGAAGTCAGGGCGGCGACAAAGAAGTCGCCCTAGGAGAGAGAAAAAAAGGTATCAAGAAACAACGATGAGATTTTTTCTTCTTACCAAAAGTGTGGTGGTCTAATAGTAACACGAAGGGTAAGAAATTTTTTAATCATGGTTTGTCTCCTCTATTATTAACTTGAATGTTTATTAAATAAATAGGTGCATCATGTTTCAAATTATTTTATTAATTATCACATGTATTATATGATTAATATATATATATATATATACATATATATACATATATATAAGGAGTATATGTAATTTAGTAAAAATAAATTAGCCATATTGATCCGCATTAAACTTTCTCTTTTTTATATAGAGAATGACTAAGCGAGGATTTGGCGAGTGAATGCCTTCGGCATTAGCAAGTGTAGGCGGCGAGATGACCATAGCTCCATCAAGGTAGTCGGAGAGCTCATTTCTATCAAGGAGAGCGTAAACTTGACGACTCCACATCAAATAATTGGTGGATGTAAGTTTGACAACGTTTGTCATGTTTACATGAAGAAGAGATGTTTGTGAGGTGGTTGAAATTGTTTCAATGGAGCATGATGTATATGTGTTTTGAGGAGAAACATTGTTTGGGTTCGTCATTGAACAGAGAGGCAGAGAGGCTGTGAAGAAGAATCGAAAAAGCTTAAAAAGAAAAAAAGAATTTTAGGGTATCGATGACTCTGCTACGGAGAATGACTCTGAATGAATATATTATTAGACATCATATGTGAATATATACAAAATACAAGTAAAGATTATGATAAGAAATAAATGTAATATCTATACATATCATATCATATTTAATCATATCAAAGACTATGATTTTTTCCTATAATAGTTTATTGTACTTTTTTGTAGTGGCAAAAAATATTATTTTTATTTAAATTAATTAAACTACTACAAATATTTGAAACCTATCTATTTTTTTATCTTTCTAATCCAATTTTGTAAAAATCAAGTTCAGTGTAAATTGAGAATTTTAGATTATCTCTATAATCATTCTCGTATTTCTGAGAAGATGACCGTGCAAATAAAATAATAATCAATTATGTTTTTAAATTATCAATCAAAATACTAAATATTAAAGAACTATAAGGTTGGAAAAACTCTTCAAACAATATTTAGTTTTAATGTTTAAGATTTAAACCGTTTTAATGTATAAATAATATTATATTAGTGATGTTTAAATGTATAAATGACATGTATTTATGTTTTACTTTTGAACGATTTTTCACTTTTAATTGTTTTTTTGTGCGATGTCAATTTTTCATAATATAAAATGTTTATGGAGAAATTTCAATTTTATTATAGTATTGATTTTTTTTTACCGCCAATTGCCTTTCTTATTAAAATAGTGCACCAATGTTTTAAGGCTGCTACGTGTTGGTTTTTGATTGCCATATAAAACTAAGAAAGATTGAAATCATACCATCCAAACCCATGTTAGTAAATTGTTGTTGTAACTGATATTTTTCTTCCGTACGCAAGTTTACATAAGAACTGATGCAGTTTACAAATAATCTAAATAAATTTGGTTATCCAGCTTTAAGTGTCGTCCATCAAATTTTGAAAGATAGAATTACATAGTGTTATATAGAAAAGTCTGTTTATATTTAACTATTCGTGCTTTACAGTAAACCAAACACCTAATACTATGATCTGGCCGTGGATTACAATATTATCTTTATCAAAAGATCTGTTTATATTTGATTAATCACGCTTTGCAGTAAACCAAACAACTGATGCTATGATCGGTCATGAGTGAACAGAAAGATCCGATTAAATCATATCGTTTCAAAAGAGTAAAAAACCCGAATATTACCGACTACAATAAGTAAAAATCCGTGTTTTATATTCTAAAAAAATATAACAATATTAGTGTAACATCCGGTTCCGCCTCGTCAAGCTCACCGTGCCTGTTACTGTCAAACCACCAACATTCGGGTTCTTTCTCGTCAGGGTCTTCTCCGCGCGTGCTATCCGCAAAGACTACACCGCACACCACCATCAGAGCATCTACGGGACTTAGTCCTCAAAATCGGGTTAAAACCGAATAGCATTATTAAACCAAACCAACAAATCCATACCATAAGCATCATAACCAATACGTTCAACATGTCCAAAAGAAATAGAAAACCAAGTCTAAAATCAACAAAACAATTTATTAAATCAACCGGGATCCCCGAAAACGAACATCAGACCCGTCATCGTCTTCCAGCTACTCGTCATGCTCACCTGCAAAACAAAGAGAGGGAGGGACAAGGGGAGAGAGAGGTGAGTGACAGGGGAATCACTCAGTGAGGGCGTGGGTTGCTAAACACGCAACACCGCAGAAAGAACTTAGAATGCCTTATAAGCCAGCATACAATTAACACCAAACAGGCACCTACTGTACCACAATCAAACACATAGCATTCAAAGATGCCCTAAGCAAAGTCTCCGACACTCCATAACCCACAGACGACTACAGTGACCGGACTTCCTTTCACTTCCATTTAACCGGTATATATGGTCTTGGGACTTCCGTTCGATTCTTTAGAGGCGATCCCAATCTCCATCTCACACACGCCAATCTCATACAAAACATCCTAAAACACTAAGGCAATAACTTAGACCTAGCATGCTCAATCAACAAACATGACTGACTCGACTCTCAGACAGGACTATCAAACAAGACGCGTTAATTCTATACTACTAGAGAAAACATCCTAAACTAGATCTACGGGGGAATAGCTACGGGTTTAGCTCCTCATCTTAGCCTGAATTGCAGATGATACGGATGCGGAAAGCTTTAGAAACAATTACTGAAATTCTTGACCTGAACCAAAAGAGAACCCATGTTAGACCTTAAACCGGGACCTGCTAAAAGAAGAAACTTTCCATTTATGGAAACCTGCCATAAATGAAACTTTCCCGAAAAGGAAACTACTAAATCAGGTAACCTTCCCAAAATATTAACTTTCCTAAAAAGGAAACTTTCGAAAATAGAAACTTTCTAAATCGGGAACTTGCTGAAAATGGAAAGATTCTAATAATGGAAAGTCTCAAACCCGAGACACGGAAAAACTACGGAAACTTCCGGAAACGCGGAAAACGAATTCCCAGGAGTGAGAGACTACCTCACAAACGACGGAAACGCCGCAGAAGCACCTCGAATTCTCGCAAACGGCGACTCGGAGTCGCGACATGAGCTGACCGGCGGCGGAGGGGCTCGGGCGAAGGCGGTGAAGGCTCAGGAAGGCTCGCAGAGGATCAGATTGGGTCGGAGATGCTCGCGGGAGGCTCGATTAGGCTCGGGAGGCGATCACGACGGAGATTCAGTGGCTGGAAGGCTTTGGTCAGGGGCTGGAGGCGATGAGCGGCGACTGGAGATGGCGTGGTGGCTTCAATCGGCCACAAACGGGTCTCCGTGTGTNCAGGATGCTCAAGAGACTGAGACTGAGCTGGAGCTAAGTGATAGTGAAGATGAAGAGGACTTGGAGTTGGCGACATAAGATGAAGAATCAGATCCATTTATCTTCGATAATGGACCGGTTACTAGATCACAGACAAGGAGGCTTCAGAACCGGATTGC
>OVAN01001903.1:3134-37105 GCA_900406275.1 Anastatica hierochuntica | reverse complement strand
TATGTCTTTTGGATACTTTTCTTGGTGTGTTTCATTTGTAATACTTTGGGGCATATTTCTTTATGTGGGTCTTCCGTGCCTTTTTCAGCCTGCTCTCCCAATTTCTTTTTCTATCGGGGAATCTTATCTTTAGACCCAATGGGTCTCTCCCTCTTTAACTGAACCCTTGGTTCATTCACTTTATTTCCATCTGTATGTTCTACAAGAACATTGATTCTTGATGGAACATTTGCTGCGGGAATATAAGATTTTGTCACCCTTTTTGTATCTGTGAACGCATCTGGTAGCTGATTCGCTATATTTTGCAAATGTATAATTTTCTGAACTTCCAGCTCTCGTTGATTTGTAGGGGGATCTAAGTGTACCAATGATGGTGTACACCATTTAATTTCTTTTGGAATCTCTTTCATTCCTCCCCCTAATGTTGGGAATTAATCTTCATAAAAATGACAATCGGCAAAACGAGCCGTAAACATATCACCAGTGCGTGGTTCAAGGTATCGAATAATGCTTGGTGATGTATACCCCACATAAATTCCCAATCTCCTTTGTGGCCCCATTTTTGTTCGTTGCGGTGGGGCTATAGGAACATAAACCGCACATCCAAATACACGGAGATGAGATATATTTGGCTCTTGGCCAGTCAGTAATTGTAGTGGGGAATGTTCATGATATGCATTGGCCTTAACTGGACCAATGCCGCAGCATGCAAAATAGCATGTCCCCATACTGAAATTGGGAGTTTTGTTCTCAATATTAACGGTCTTGCAATTAGTTGCAACCGTTTTATCAGAGATTCGGCCATGCCATTTTGTGTATGAACATGGGGAACTGGATGCTCAACGTCAATCCCCATTGATATACAGTAATCATTAAAGGCTTGTGTAGTGAATTCACCAGCGTTATCAAGCCTTACTTTCTTGATTACGTAATCAGGAAACTTTGCTCTCAACCTGATTATTTGGGTAATGAACTTTGCGAAGGCCATATTCCTTGTGGTCAATAGACACACATGCGACCATCTACTAGATGCGTCGATCAATACCATAAAGTACTGAAATGGCCCGCACTGTGGATGAATCGATCCACATATATCACCATGTATTCTTTCTAAAAATGCTGGTGATTCATTCCCAACTTTGGCTATTGATGGCCGAGTTATTAGTTTTCCTTGAGAACAAGCATTACATAATAATTCGCCCGATTGGATAATCTTCTGGTTTTTCAGTGGATTTCCACTAGAACTTTGCACAATTTTTCGCATCATGACTGAACCATGATGGCCAAGTGTTTCATGCCATACTTTAAATTTGCTAGTAAACTCTTGGTTTACTGCAACATGTGATTCAACTATATTTATTCTCGTGTAATATAATCCAGAAGATAGCATTGGAAGTTCTTCCAATATTTCTTTTTTTTTTTTTTTTCTGATGTAATGCAAAGGTATTCAATGCCATTCTTACTCATAGTTTCTATATGATATCTGTTTTTTCGAATATCTTTAAAACTTATCAGATTCCTGTAAGACTTAGGGGAATATAATGCATCTTCTATTTTAAATTTTGTTCCCCTTGGCATTAAAAGGTTTGCTCTTCCAGAGCCTATTATAATTTTTGCATTACCAGATAAGGTATTCACGCTTCCGGCGAAATCCTTTATTTTGAGACTGGAGAAATATTTTTCATCTTTGAGTATAGTGTGCGTAGTTGCACTGTCTGCTAAACATATTTCCCCATCTTGAGTCTCAACTTCTGACATCTTCTGGTGTCAAGATATAAAACATAAACTAACAAAATAGATAACTTTAACAAGCAAAAAAGACTTTATAAAATATTTTACAACAAACCATTTTCAAAAAACCTATTAAACAGTCTACCAAAAACATATAGTTTCTGAAACACCAGTTATCATATTACAATGATTTAGTTATCTTGTTTCTCAGTTGATGCTTCAGGATCAACGAGAAATTCAGTGATGTCAAAATGAGTGTCTTCATTTAGGCCCGAAAAAGAAGGTCCGAACTCATCAGAGGCAAAGTTGGTTTCGACATTATGTTCCTTTTTCTTAAGTGATTCTGCATATAGATCGGCCAAATGTTTGGGTGTACGACATGTACGAGCCAAATGTCATTTCATACCGCATTTATAGCAAATATTCTCTTTCTTTATTCCATGACCAACATCATTTTCTTGGAAATTTCTATTGATCTTTCCTGCTTTGAAATTTCGGGCTTGAATCCCTCTTCCATGTCCTCGTCCACCACCTTGACCACGACCATAACCACAGCCTCTACCAAACTTACATAAATTACACTAATCAAATTAATAATGTAGGAAACAACTGAACTGCATCTAATGTACTATGAATAGCTTCAAAGCAGTAGGAAACAATTGAATTGGAGACAAGAGGGGTGGGAAAAAGCCACCCGCAAGTGGGTGAACAACTTTGATGCATTTATGTTGATATAGTAGTTTTAGAACCAAAAATTATTATTAGCAAAAGTGATGTTCGAAAAACTAATTTCATTCAACTCTATGTATTTTACTATTCTTCAATTATACCTATCTTTTAAACATTTCTCTACTGTGAAAATGAAACTAAGCAAACAGAAAAATACTTAAATTTCAAAATATATTACTTTAAAATGTGATCACTGCTCTGTCTTTCAAAGCTACATCAACAAACTAACACACGCACATATAATAACAAAATAACAAATATGATCCATCCCAAAAAAACATATAATGTGAAGACATTGCGTTTTCGGCTTCGCAAAGACTTATCGTCCACCTATTTCGATGGAATAAACAAGTATAAATCTTTCGTTATAATTAGTAATAGAAGCATATTGTGTTAGAGAGAGTTACAATCCAAATGCTTTTTAAACCTTTTCAATTTCCAACAAGTTTTCTTATACTCCTCTTCCTTTTTGAAGCTATATTCCTAATTTCTGGAATAGTTTCACTTATAAAAAAATCTTTCTTCAGCTGTTGGTTATAACATGTGCATCAAAAACATGAAGCACACAACTATGGTGGTCACATATGGTAGTCCCAAAAATTACAAAAGTAAACCAATTTATTGGTTTAACATTTGAACCAACTTTCTAAACAAAGTTGCATGCGAGGAACATAAACTATCCAAGCCAATAGTTTTTCTAACAACTATTACTCGAATCAAACTAAATACGCAGCAACAAAATTTAACTTTGATAAATGCAATTTAGCAGTAACAACAATTTTCCTTCAAAAAACTCAACAATATTAGAATACAGATGCAAAAGCTCAACAAAAAAACAAAAGATTTAATGGGTGAGCATAAAAGTGAAATCAGAATACCCAACTAATAATACACATCTACAAACATAAAGTTTTTATGTAATACCATTGTGTATATAATACATAAAAGCTACCTAATACGAAAAACAATAAATATCAAATTTTAAGACTAATTTTCTTGGATTTTCGACCATAACAAAATATATGTTACCTAACCCGCGCATAGCGCAGAAATAACACTTAGTTTACATTAATACTCTTAATTTTTCTGTTAACGACGACGTTACATCACATATACTGCGTTTCGAAGAAATTAATGATTTACATGATATGATTCGTTCTCTTCTCCTCATATTAACTTAATAAACAATATTGCTAGAAAATAGGGTTTCAACTAGAAAGTCGCCTACTTCCTTGCCTGGAGAACAACTCGATTACATATATTTAGGATCGACTACAGAGAAGTTTCTTTTATCCACTTCTTCAATTTCTAGGACATATGTCTTTCTCAGCTTTAGATATGTTAATCCACCAATTAGATTTGTATGTTAGCTTAATTTATGTTTTTCTCGCAAGTTCGTTCCTTATTTTAAACAAGGTTGAAACTCATTTTGAGAAGGGAAAGTATCAAGCGTTGGTACAAGACGTCGCAATGTACAGAGCGTGAAAGACATTTCACGATCATGTAGATGTGGTGAAGCACTAGTCATTAGAACTTCAATATATACAAAAAATCCAGGATGAATTTTTCACCTTGTTCGTACGAGACAAAGAAGGTAAAAATGATATTGTTTCATAAAACGACTTAATTTCTTACTGTGTTACATAGGGACAATTACCATTTGTTTAAGTAGACGGACGATTGAAGAGGTAGAGTTGATCAAAGACATGATTGAGAATCTCATAGGAAATTTTCAAAGGTTTGTGAAAAGAGCGGAAGCTGTTGTAATGCATTATGAAAAAGACACTAGAACAGTAAAAAAAAACGTGAATAAATGTGAGAAACAGTTGGAAGGGATTAATGCCACTATTAATGCTTGTGAGAAAGAGACCCAAAATTGCATTAGGATTGCTTAAAAAGAATGATTCTGTGTGGTTTGGTGATGGTTGAGCTTTACTTTTATGCCTTCACATGATAAGTTTATGGTAGTTTGAGTTTTTGTCTTCTATGAACTACCTTTGAATTTCTTTATGCATTATCATGTTTGAATTTAAACAATGAATTTGAGTTTTAAATATAATATAAGTGTTTGAGTTTGTGATATACCAATTATTTTAGCTAGTAGTCTTTATTGAACAACACAATTGCTAAAAGCCAACCAAAAACAACTGTAAGTGCAATTTCAATCCACATAATAGTATCCGCAAAACAAAGCAACCGATAATGTTTCAAGCTAAATAAAAACCAAACATCCATACATAGAGTAATAAATTAAAAACCAGTCTTGCATATTTAAATTTATAGATTAAAATCAAACATCCATACTTAGAGCCATAGATAAAAACCATAAATTTGAAACGAAAGACCTGCATATGTAGTCTCTATAATACTAAAAACCAAACATTTATCTTAGATCTTGAGACGGTTGTCTTTGGTTTTTCCTTCTCTGTAAGCAAAAATCATAAACTCACTAAATTCATCGCTTGTACTAGATTTTTTTGGCCTTACGTACACAATACCCACTATGTTATGCTCTGTTGAACTATACCATCCACAATGAGAAATCCTCCCTACTTTGGATTCTTTAATATGCTTCTCTGAGCGTCTTCTATTCCCTTAGCTTTTTGTTTGTCTTTGTGAGACTCATGCTTAATATTCATCTGTTTCTGCTTCTTATTTGGTCCTGGAGATATCTTCCTTGGTGGTGGTTAAATTCTACCCTTTCTTTTTTCCCCATAAATGTATGCCATTGATAGGTAAAATTTGAGTCACTGTATTGAGCCACCTAAGTAGATGTCAAGTGCCAGTCCGACACAAAATCCTCAGTAACTACTTTCTTTACCAATATCATACACAAGACATGACGACAAGGAATCTTTGTCATATCAAATTTCCTATAACTACATGTCCTTCTCGTCAAATGAACTTTGAAATAACAACCTTTCTCAATCACCTCCCACTGCCTTGTTGGTTCAGGATATGCCTTACAATAATTATAATGTTTCTCCTCAGCCTCGATTTTCTCTGCCACTTTCAAACTGTATTTACCTGTATGATTTTCTGCCTTCTTCTTCCATGTAACAATGCGGACCATAGTCTCCAACATCTCCATTAATGGCATCTCCTAGCTTTTTCGAGTGTGTTGTTATAATTGTTTCTAACATCTTCACAACTTGTTTGTTAGTGAAGAACGCACAACTACAGTGACGCGGGTTCTTCATCATCATTACTTCGTATACCTTAATATCATAGTCCTTATATGCCTCTACAACATTCTCATAGTCAGCAATATTAAAACTCTTTACAATTTTTGAAAATAAGGTCTTCATGCTAGACTTTCTCGGAAAAAATCGCTCAACATTTCCATATATGTGGTGTACACATATCCTATGTTCTACCTTAGGTAATTTTTACTCAACAAAAAATAGCACCCTGCAAAAATGTATGTAAGTACACGTCTTTAATATAATGAAGTTTCAGAACTCAAAGATAACTTACTTTTTCTTAAATGATATTAAAGTGAATCCATCTATGTCTCCAATTTTAAAAGCCCTGCCGTGTAGTCATGCAGTCTTACCAATTGCTCATCAAATTCATCATCAAGAATCTTTAGTGCCTTACCTTTTGTTTTTTTTTTTGTATTTTTCATGTCAGTCGAATTGTAATACTCTTAGATTTGATCTCGCATAGTCTTTAGCTTAAACCTTCTATCATTACTAATGTCGTTCAAAAAAATTAGCAATACCACAATTCTTTATGTTCTTGCTTGATCCATCCTTGATACGTGTATGGTTATCACTACAAAAATTTAATCATAAACTTCCTCGAATGTTCTTAAAAGGAGCAATAGATTCAAAATGGATAACAACCATCAATAGCACAAACTATTTCACATTTCACCGACCCTATCTGGCATTCCATCCTTATTTAAGGACATACTCAACCACAACATCCTTAAGCTCGACGGTACTATGAAATAATTGGTTTAACTTAAGTTCACCACTACCTTTCATGTACTCTCCTCTTGCACCCGACTTTGTACTTCTTCATCATCAGAATTAGGAGGAGTAGCCTCATAATTGTATTGTTCTTCTTCATCAACAAAGTCTATTACTATTTTTTGAAATTTATCTTCCCCTCAAATACTTCTTCTTCACCATTGTCATTACTATTATCTCCACCATTTCCTTCCTCACCAATACTAACTTCACCAGCTAATTCACCTACATATTTCTTCTCCATAAAGATATCAACTAACTTTGTCCACATAGCCTGTAACACCCCCAATCCGAATTAGGTCAAAGTTGACTCAATCTGTCGTGCAACAATGAAACTAACACATGGACACATGTCAAGGAAATTTAGATGGTCATGTTATGTTACAACTATGTTCCCAAAAACCCGATCCGAGGTTCCCAGAATGCATCCGAAATCACAAGGTCAAATGTCTGATGGTGTGTATCCTATTGGACCAAAATCAAGGCGTTGTAACCCGTGTTTGAAATCCCTAATTGGTTTGTCCTAGACTAGAACAAATATCATATGAAAACCAAGCATTTTCATAATAATTTATTGTTTATGTATATCATAGGTTCAACCACATAAAAATCCATATACCTGCTCGACCGATATTCAAATCTATTACATACTTAAACTATAAGTGTTTGCAGAAGGTAGTAACTCTACACCCGCAAATACTGCTCCTCTAACTCAATCAAAACAAACTAAGGGTTACCTATGAAACAAAGAGTCTAAGGAGCAACTATTTTTCTCAGTAAGTCAAGGCTGCATAATAATAATTCCCCCTCCTCTCTAATGCATGCAAGTAAACAAACATAATATATTTCAAATCAATCAAGTAACCAAGCATCCATTTCTCTCGAGGGGTTAGATCCTCATAGATCGTTGAGACTTGCCACATTGCTATTGGTTCTAACCCGATAACAAACATGCATGTGATCGCCTTTGCAAAAATCAACTCTAGATAAAAAGTCTAAAAAGCAAATAATCAAATCATCAGACCCTGCTACATCATCATGTAGCCACACCAGTCAAGGTAGTTAGCCCTATCACCGTGTCTTCGTGTCATCCCTAAATTAATTTTGGTACGGGTGGGGATAAATTAATTAATAGAAAACCTTATACGTTCGGATCCAAGTTGGATAGATGTGGTCTTGCATGGACCTTGCTAATAGTTGGAGGGGTCAGGGCCTAAGCCATGGCCATGATGTTACGCTAGGGCTCAAATCGCTGCTCAAGCCATCGCTCAAGTCACCGTTCGACAAGATATTTTGCTAAGATTCTACTTTATCAAATAAGGATAACTACAACTAAAATAAAAGAAATAACCCTTATTGCTAAGAAGAAAGCAATTAATAATTATACTTATCTTTATTAAGAGATATGTAAATACCAATTAAAGAAATCTATAAATAAGGAGCTCATAAATCCTAAAAAGAGATCCAAAAATATGGAAGATAATAGCAAAGAGTCACACGCTATTCACGAGAGGCATGAATCTGGCAACAATCATACTTGACCATGAAAAATCTCACTTATGGGCTTTGTCATACTTGACCTGAAAAAAAATAACACTTGAATTATATTTAAACCAATTTTACCACTCTTTTTAGCTCAAGTGCATACTCTCACTTTTAGAGTAGTGACCGCATCCTTGAAAACCCCTTAAATCTTCCTTCAAACCCCTAATAAATTTGATCATGAGGCCTCTTTTTAAAAGTGCATACACGAGCATAATCTCGAATGAAATGAAGTTGAACGAAAAAGATGAAACTTCCTTAGAATTGATCTCATTTTATGGTTAACTATAAAATTAGGAGAGGAAAATCTTTAGTGGTTTCGGGTCACTTATATATTGGGATTGAATTAGTGTTAAACATTGGCAAGTAGATGTTCTAATTTTTATATATGATCTTAGTCTGAGTGATAATAAAAAGAAGAAGAGAAAAGAAAAAACCGAAAAAGAAAGAAAGAAGTGAAAAGAAAAGACACTAGAGATTAAAAGAAAGCATAAGATCTAACCTTAGAAACTAATGAGAAATCCTAAGGAGTCCACACTTGTGATAAAGAGAAAAGAAAAATCAAAGAGCGATCAGAATTTGTCGCTCTAAGAATCAAGAAAGGAGTAGCTAAGAAAGGAAAAAAAGTGTTTTGGAATCGTGTCACCAAAAAGAAAAGAAAGAATGTATTCACTGAACAAAAAGTGTAAGGTTTCTAGCATTAGGAAGGAAAATACCTTAAGGTTGTGTTTAGATTTTTAGGAATTGTTGGATGGGAAAAACTAGAAAAAGTATTAGCTTTCTAAGCATAACTGGTCCAGTTACCACCTTACTTTTGTCTATTATTTTGCACTGCTATTTTTGAGAAACCACCCAAAAATTGAGTGTACTCATTCTTTCAGACACTTTCTCTAATATAAGCTTTTTCAAAAACACCAAACTGATTGGATGAGATGCATTGTCCATAGGTAAAGAACTCATGCCTAAGCTTACTAGAATGAAAAAGAGATTGGTGATAGAATGGTTATGGATGCTTAGCCTAGACTCTAAGAGTTGGTTTTATGATGAACATGAAGAGTTACATAGAATATTAGATGATCTTTGCACCATTTTACTTCTCTTTAAGAAATTGGGCATTTTTTTTTATTGTGGTTTCAAGTCGCCATTTTTACCCTCTCTTTCGAAAATTTCCTTATTTGTTTGGTTAAGGAAAAGCAAAGGACAAATTCAGGGAAGTTGATGTGGTCATACTTTATTGTGTAATTAATATCAATTAGTATATATTATCATTCATTTTAGCCTGTAATATTGCATTTTAGTGTCAAATTCCGCCTAGTATAGGAGTTGAGTCTAGTTTTACAATTATTTACATTTTTCATTACATTTCTTTACATTTGTAGGAATGGACCTTAACATGAAGAGAATGTAATTTGGAGATTTGTTCTTTGGTGAACATTTAATGAAGAAACAAGAACTAAGAAAAACTAAAGAATTGAATAAATGAACAAATCCAAAGAAGAAAATGAAGAAGATATGGAGTTTAACATACCATGGACCCTTGGAGCAAGGACGGGGACGATGGTGACTTGAATGAGCAAAACTCTATGACCTTTTAGCCTACCATCGACCTCTCTCTCTACCATAGTCCCTTAGGTCGATGGTGAGCTAAATGGCCAGAGCAAGGCCATGTTGCCTTACCATCGACCCCCACCCCTTATATTGCCATCGATGAGAGAATATCCACACTAAACATTTCCTTCTCCTACAAATACCCCACAAACCTAAAGATAAAATCTTATGTAATTTCTCTTAAAAAATTTCAATTTTTATGCTTTCTTTTTTGATCTTGGGATTGTTACTAAGACCATGAGTCTCTCTTTTGTTGATTGTACTCTTGAATCTAAAACCCATCTGTTATGATTACATTTTCTTTTTCGTCATCTCTTTTCTGTATTTTGATGATTATGTGTGAGTAGCTTATAAGATGGATCTTGGGTGTTTAAGATTAGTCCAGTTAGAGTTGTAATCATAATGTTAGGGATGGTTGATGTGGGGTCAAGTTTTACCATAGTTAAAACCTAGTTGCAAGTGCACAACATCGTAGTAATACTTATGGATCAAATCCATGAGGATTAGATATTTACACTTACTGTTGATATGATTTCGGATTAAGCTAAGTACAACATATGCAAGGGGTTTTGGTTTTTTTTTTTATTTATGCATATAAAATCCTAATATGACATGCATATCTACAAGGGATAGATCATTGAAATTATATGCGTCAGATAAAGCAGAAAGTGTTAGCAAGCAAGATTAAGATTCAACTTGGGGCTTAATGCGTAGGTCAAACAAAAATGAATTTAAATCCCCTCCACATTCAAGACTCAGGTTTCTATACACTTAACAACCAAAGAACTCAACTTTTGAACGATTCTTACATAAGATGAGTATGCATTAATTCGGGCAAGGTTGGTTGTTCACAATTCTATATCGATCCACTTTCGTTGCCTATATAGAAATACTAGGATCCAACAATATGTCAAGCTTTTGGAATGCATACTAATCTAAGATCCATTGACAAACTGGCCTAGCAAGTGAAATATCATTAAAGCGCAAGCAAATGTGATAATGTAATTGATAAAACCTACTCAATTAATAATCTAATTCAAGCAAGCTTATTGACTCCATTTTATCTACTGTCTAACATGCAAACTAATCAATTGAAACCATGTAACCACAAAATCAATCAGTACAACATGCATTCTTATTGAATCAAAGGAGAGAGGAGAAGATAGAACTGAATTAGAGATCGATGAATTGTGGATGTCTTGAAGATGAGATGACAACTTTGGAGGTTACAAAGGGCACAAACCCACATAGTGTCGTCCCTACTTCTTAAGTAAATTATTCACCTCTAATCTAAGATAACTCAACTCGAAATAAAGGCTATAAACAATGTATATAGTGTTTTAACTTTAGGTCAAAAATGTAAAATCGGACCTTAAGGACTCCAAACGTTTGGGCTTCGGGTCAAAGGGTTTCGAGTTGAGTTCTTGGGCCCTAAAAGGCTTGGAATTGATCCGATTGATCCTGTTTAATATCTGGTTCATAACCCAAGTCGGATTCTTTTTGTTTTTGTCTTTCTACGCACCCTTCATTTGTGAGCCAGCTGGACCAGTCTTCCGTAAAATTGATGTAACTCTTTTTTCACAACTCCAAATGAGATAACACTACTTCGATATGAAATATAATTTATTTCTCTAGCTCCTTTCCAAATTTTATCAAATTTTATTAAAGATAAGGCCACTTTTTTGGATGATACTTGCGATGCTCACAAATATCCAAAAACTAGTTTTGATCCAATTATCTCTATAAATCTCCAAAATTCATTGTTTGACCTAAAATGACTTTATAAAACATGAATACAAGAATGGTACACACGATCTGAACGATCCAAATGTGTCCAAATTGGATTTTTCTCCAATTGCTTCGATTACAAAGTGTGTTCCCACGAAAATAAAGTATAAGAACATTAAAAAACATTTGGTATAAATTTATAACACCCAAATTAACCACTATTATTCCTATGATAAAATCAAAAAATCAAATTAAAACAAAATGACATAGAATATGGGTTGTCTCAAGCGCTTGTTTAAAATCATTACCTCGACCCTGACATTTTATGCATGAGGTTGCTCAAGCAGGAGGTTTTGTGACTCCTTTTCCTCGAGTTTCCAATGATTCAACTAAGGTCTCAATGGGTTCTAGAGCTTCTTTCTCTGGTTCATTCTGTGGAATAGAGATGAGACTTCGAAATCGACTTGGATGGAATTGAGAAGGTGTTCCTCGTATTGGAATGAGTTCCTGTTGTTATAGATGAATATTGGGTTACAGAACCTTCCAGATTTTTTTGGAACCTTTTATAGGATAATCCTAATAGAATTAGTGTAAATATGAAAGAAGATTAGGATAAATATTAAATATGTTTAGATAGATTTGGATTTGGTTTTGGTGTTATCTTTAATTTTCTATATAAAAGAGTTGCCTTAAGTTGTAACATAGGGAATAGTTCATTAATAATATACACATATTTCCCTAAAGCTCTTCCCAAACTTATCATGGTATCAGAGCAGACGATCCTCATGGATTAAAGCTTAAGATTTACGCTGTTATAGTTTTATGATCAAAACAAAAGATTATGGAGACGCCTGAAGGTGAAGACGAAGAAAATGATGAAGATGACAAATTTCGTTATTGTGCCAAAACCGTGCGAAAACGTTTTATAGAAAATCATAATGGGCAAAATCCGTGCGAACTAGTTTCGTGCAAAGTTCGAGAAATTCTGAGCCCTGAAGAAAATCATCTATGTGCAAAAATTATGCATAGACGACTGTAGAATTGTTTCTGTGCAAATGCAGAAATATTTTGTGGAAAAAATGTTTCGTGCAAAATTCGTGCAAAACATTTTTTTGTTACAGATTTTAGTTCGTGAAAAATCTGTGGAGATTAACCTAGTAAGTCATCAAGTAACTAACGTGGTTTGGTTTGTCGAAATTTAAAATGTATAAACTTAATTTCAATCTTTCAGAAAAGACAGCGGGTGCCATGAGATGGCATGCAGAACATACATCTAGGGAGGGAGAGATTACACATCCGTCAGACGCGAACGCATGGAAACACTTCCAGACAGTATACCCTGATTTCGCTAATTAGTGCAGAAATGTGTATCTTGGTTTGTGTACAGATGGGTTCAGTCCATTCGGAATGTCTGGAAGAAACTACTCCTTGTGGCTTGTCATCTTGACGCCGTACAATCTCCCACCCGAGATGTGCATGCAGAGGGAGTTTCTATTCTTGACCATTTTAGTGTTCGACCCAAAGCACCCTAATAAATATTTAGATGTTTTTATCCAACGTCTAATCCATGATTTGCAACACTTGTGGAATGCAGGTGTTCGTACGTTTAACCAATCAAAACAGAGGAACTTTAAGATGCGTGCGCCACTTATGTGGACAATCAGCGATTTTCCCGCATACAGAATGCTATCTGGGTGGACAACCCATGGAAGGTTATCATGTCCTTACTGTGCACATCAATGTGAAGCATTTCAACTTAAGCACGAACGTAAACCTTTCCAGTTTGATTTTCACCGTCGATATCTACCGATGTCCCATCCTTATAGGAGGAACAAGAAATTGTTCAGGAAGAACAAAGTTGCGAAGTTTCCTCCCCCGGTGTTTATGACTAGTGATGCTGTGTCGGAGCAAATTGAGTATTACGGTGCTCATGAAATTGTGAAGCATGGTGAAAATTAGCACAACAGACCGAACATGCCTGATGGATATCTAGAAAGTCACAATTGGCATAAAAAGAGCATCTTCTGGGAGCTCCCCTACTGGAAAGATCAATTGGTTCATCACAATCTTGATGTGATTCACATTGAGAAAAACTTTTTCGACAATATCATGCATACGCTTCTCAATGTGCAAGGTAAGACGAAAGACAATGTCAAGTCTAGACGTGATTTGGTTGTCATTTGTGCAAGGAGCGAGTTGCATATTACAAGAGATGGGAAATTACCAGTTCCTGCCTTCCAATTAACAACAGAAGCAAAGAGAGCACTGTTTGATTGGGTAGAATCATCCATAAATTTTCCAGATGGGTATGTCTCTAATTTCTCAAGGTGCGTTGAGAAAGGACAAAACCTTTTGGGCATGAAAAGCCACGGTGCCATGTATTTATGCAACAGCTCCTACCTTTTACTCTAGGCGAGTTACTTCCGCAACATGTGTACGAAGCAGTAACATGTAATAAGTATAGATTCATTCTTCACTCAATGAATGTATATGCATGGAAATATAAGTTAATAAAATACTCTAAATATTGTTTCATATACAGGCATTGAACTACTTTTTCGCGATTTATGTGCGCGGACATTGACTAAGGATGAGATTGCGAAGATGGAGAGTAATACTCCAGTTGTGCTTTGCAACATGGAAAAGATATTTCTCCCTTCATTCTTCGATGTTATGGAGCATCTCCCGATTCACCTCCCACACGAAGCGTCTCTAGCCGGTCTGGTACATTGTAGATGCATGTACCCCTTTGAACGATATATGAAATACTTGAAAGGAAAAACAAAAAACGTAGATCGAGTCGAGGGCTCGATCGTCACTGGGTAATTCTCTTATCCAATCATGGGGATTATCTTATTGTTCCTATACAAACGATATGATTCTGAGTTCAATTCTTTAAGATCTCAGCTTTAAGTCTCATATTCTCTGTGTCGGTGGTCTATAAAAACATCTCTCTCTTGTTTCTCTCTGTTTCCTTTAACCAGGCGATTGGTGCCACAACGCCGTTTTTCGTTGTCGTGTTCTCTTACTTGATGATGATTAAGAGGGAAGCTTGGCTTACTTACTTCACTATCGTCCTTGTCATCATCGGTGTTGTTATTGCCAGTGGGGTAATGTCTTTTCCTCATATTCTGAAAGTTGACTTATTTAAGTACTATGAGAATTTGTTTTGTGGTTAGTGAGGCTGAGATGGTTATGCATTGTTAGGACTGATGAATTTTGATGCTTTAGAGAATTTAATAGAAATGTGAAGCAAGAGAAGATGATCTAGAGGGAATTTAACAGTTTGAATTGCTTAGAGCATGATTCTTTTGATTCATATGTGGACATTATAGATTTCATTTTGTCAAAAGCGATTTGATATTATGAGCTAATAATGGTTGATTTGTTTCCTATATAGCCTAATCGGCTCACGTCTTCAGAACAAGCTCAAACATTGCTAAAGTTTCATTTCGCGTTCGAGAGTTTTGGCATTGTTCTGTGGTCGGATTGCTGGATTATCTGTTTAATTCATTGTTTGATCTTTGTAATATGTGGGTATTGTCAGGATGGGCCAAGCTTTCACTTGTTTGGATTCCTCAAATGGTCATGGCCTCGTTGAAGGAACAAAAGTTATGAGGATGAATGATCCACGTTTGGGTGGTAGTTTTGCTGTATTTGGAGGATTTGCTTAGCATTTGACAACACAATGGTTTACATTAGAAACAAGGAAGATATGTGGAACTCGATAGTAGCATATGCTGCTACAGGAGAGTTTCTATCAATGCGACAAGGGATTATCGCAACTTCAAGATCAACGGTTTTTGGAGGGATTTTGATTGTTTTGATCAAAGGGAAAACGTTGTTGGTTAACAAGTAAAAAGCTTTTTTGGGTTGAGTTTCAAGAGACTCTCTCTCTCTCTCTCTCTCTCTCTCTCTCTCTCTATGTTTTGTGGTTGATTAGTACTGTTTCAGATTTTAAAAATTTGATGTGTAATCAATACCTCATTGAGCTCATATGTAGTCTAACTATTGGTGCACACAACATATCAAGACCCAAAAGGTAATTAATTAAACTCGTCTAAATATCTATATATAAACTGAAATAAAATTGTAAGAACACATAAAAGTAGGTTTTTCTCTACATTTACCGTGCTTTGAATTTTTTGAAACGAATATATGTATCATAAATAGTCGCTAAAATCTATAGAGGACAGAAGATAGTAATGCTCTTTTATTAGTCATACTAATTGTTGTATACAAAACAATTATTTTTTTTAAATAAAAACAATCATGATAAAAACAAACATCAAAGCATTAATAATTGAAAGTGACTATTATATCAGTAAATAAACCTTAAAATTCTATCAAACCACACAATTTGTAAACCACATGTTTAATAAGAAAGATGAAAGTTGTGATTTACATAGAACAATAAATAGAATACTACTCGAGATAGAATGACTTTTTCGCGAGTATTTAAACAACTCAAATAACAAAACATCAAGTAAAGATAATAGGTAAATGAGCATAAAATGAAAGTTTACGTGGAAAAACAATTTATAATGGGTTAATCATCTAAAAATTTTTGTGAGGGGTTTATATATAATAAGAAAAAAATTAAGATGAAAAGATAAATTAAAAACTAATATGAAACGAAAGAAATAGACCGACTATGTCGGAAAGACTGTTTTGTATAGAAGGACAAAAAGAAAATTATTGTAGAAAATATATGAATGTTTTATTTTGGTATCCAAAACTGCTAATTAAGATTATTTTTGTTATTACCTTATATTTCTCATATAAGAAAAAGTAAGATATGTTTAGTTTTTTAATCAGAAAAAGACTTTATAATCTAATTAATTAAACGGAGCTAATACAAGAATTTTAGATTATCCGCGTCATCACAACAAACTACTCCCAAATCAAGCCACATCATATTAATATAAATAAATCTAACCTACACTACCAACATCATATAGTTTCAATATTAAGAAGAAAATCCTTCTCCATAATGATCCAGATTCCCTTTGATATGTTTACTTATTCCTCTAGATCTAGCCAAAGCTTCCCACCAATTTCACATGCCCATCCAAAAAATGCAACTCACTTCACCTCTCCTCCCCAGTTATGCCATTTTGAATTCCATTGTTTCTAACTTAACTCCTGATTTGATCCACCGTTGAACCACCGCGACTCCAAACTTTGTCTCATTATTCTTTACTAAGCCATTATTCCACCATTAAACAAATGAGACCTTGTCGCAACTGTTGGAACCACATTTTCAATTATTGTTGGATTATTGAACCAACATTTGCTAATGTTAAAATGTGTATAAATGTTAGATGAGAAAATGGGCTATAGGCCTTATAAGATTATTATAAGTGAATGTCTAAAATGTATATAAGTGCAAAATGTTCCACATTGGAAAGAGAAGACATGTTTCACTTGCATATATATGAGAACACATAGGAAGGAGTTCAAAATGTGTTGTGATAGAGAGGATCAAGGAACCAACACACACGCGCCGCCGCCCCCGTCCGGCTCGGCTTGGCTTTCTCGTGTAGGGCTCTTGGAAAATGTGGGCTCTCGATTCACAAAATTTATTCTTTTTGGAGAAAACTCTTATTTGGTTTTGGCCCATTTTTTCAAAACAGAACGTGGTCTGCTTCAAAAATAAAACGACACGTTGTTTCTTTCCACTTGTCACACACGGTTGAAATGTTTGGAGACCGAGTCTTATGCGGTGGTTGTGGAGTGGCTCTCTCCTCCACGCTTAACGTGCACATGTGCAAGGGCATATTCCTGGAGAGATGCTTTTGTTGATGGCATCTTCCCGACATATTCCTTCGCGAATCAATCCTTCCACTCGGCTATAAATACAAGCCACTCCTTCTCTCATTTCTCATCACTTCTTAAAACAAGAACAAACACAAACTCTCCAACTCTTTCTCTCTCATTAGATCTTCTTCATATTCTTTAGTAAGTTTCTCCGAGAATGTAACGTAGAAATACTAGTTCATAGATTTCGGTTTTGAGTATCGCACAACGGTCTCGCCACGATTGTATCCTGGGATTTTGAAATCGCATTGGTCATCACACTACAAGCGATTTTTAGAATTAAAGAAAGAGATTGTATCTCGATTCAGTGTGGTTTTATTCGGATTTACAAAAATGATTTATTCATAATATTTATATTGATTTATTACAAAGCATTTTATTTGTTTCATTATCTCATTTCTTTAAAATTTCCTTATTCGGTTTTTTACGTCCTACAATCTTAATTCTAAAAATCTTTTTTTACGCTTTCTCTTTAAATCGGATTTGGACTTAGGATATTTTAAGACGGGTTTATATACAGGTTTAAAGAAATATCTTGTTAAACGTTTTCGTGAAACGTTTTAAGAGGTTTTGGCGAAACGTTTAATCGTTTAAAAAAGTTTCTTTTTTTTGTGAAACAAATTTGCAAACTGCTTTAAGAATTTTCAGCGAATTATTTATGAACCGGAAAATCTGTTTTCGCGATCCGCTTGCGTTTCCGCGAAAAGATTTTCATAAAGGTTTAGCGAACACCTTGGTGATTCCGCGAAATGTTTCTTGGAGCCTATTTTGAGAACGTTGTTAACGTGTTTCATAATCTCAGTTTTCAATACCTTCGATTTAATTTTTATTTCTATCTATAATTCAGAGTTTCCAACTCTTGCTTAATTTATTGTGGACAGATGGCTAACGAGAACAAAACCGCCAATATCACTAATGAGGTGCCTCAGGTGCTTGAGACATCTGCTCATGATGTGTCAAACACAAACTTGGGAGGAAATGAAACCGATATAGCACTTCGTGCCTTGTTCAGAGAATCACTTCCAATGGTCAATGCTCCGCCAACATTCAACAATGTTCCGCCAGCATTCAACCAAGCTTTTTCTTCATCTTTGTCTAACATAATTAGCACAAAATGGATGCCTGAAAAGTTTGATGGCGAAGGTTTCAAAATCTGGCAAAAGAAGATGTTCTTCTTCCTCATTTCGATGAAGCTCAAAAAGGTTCTTAGGGAGGACAAGCCGATCTTCTCATCTGGGAACAAAGACTCAGTCTACTCCATCTGCATGGTTGATGCTTGGATTCACTTAGATTACCTGTGCAAGGGATAAATTCTCATACGCTTGATTGATCCATTGTATGAAGTGTACAATGATGAGAAAATCTATAAGACGTCGAAAATCTTGTGGGAAGTCCTTGAGAAGAAGTACAAGTCTGTGGATGCGGGGTGTCAAAAGTTTGTCACCGCAAAGTTCTTGGACTTTAAAATGGTGGGAAGCAAGCCAATCATGCCATAGGTTGAAGAGCTCCAGCTATTATGCCACGAGATAGCTAGCGAGGGAATGTCTATATGTGAGAATTTCACTGTGAACTATTCATTCACAAGCCTTCGTCGGACTGATTGGACTTCAAGAACTACCTAAAGCACAAAAAGATGCAAATGTATCTTGAAGACGTGATCACTAGGTTTTGGATAGAGGATAGAAACCGCACTAACACCAACACTCATGCTCACGGGCATACAGTTAATGTCGCTATGCAAAAAGATAAGGCGAAGGACAAGGGCAAGGGTAAGACATTGAGAAGCAACCTCTAAAAGCCAACTCCTCCACAAACTTCAAGAAGCAAGGAGTTGAAAAGAAGTTCAAAGGAAATTGTCATCATTTTAGGAAGATAAGACACAATTCTGATGTCTAGCGAAGGAAAATACAACTACCTTCACTGAAGATGACCTGCGCGTTATGGTCACCGAAGTCAACATGGTGGAAAAAAAATCCATAAGAATGGTGGTACGACACTGTAGCCACGACCCACATCTGCACTGATTGGAGGGTGTTTATCACCTATCATAAGAGCAACTCTGAGGAGCACTTGAGGAAGGTAAAGATTGAGGGTCGTGGAAAAGTTGTTCTTATGATTACTTCAGGAAAGGAGATATCTCTTGTGAATGTCAAGCATGTGACCGACATAAGAAAGAATTTGATCTTCGACACTCTGAACCAGGCTTGCTTCGGAGTCACCTTTGAGGCGGACAAGCTCATCCTGAGAAAGCACAGTGTGTATCTGGGTAGGGGATATGTCAAGGCTGGACTGATTAACATGAATGTGCAGGCAGTGCCCCCTAAAAATAAAAATGTTGTTGTTGATGTTGCAAATGTTGCTTCTACTTATGATGTAACCACAATTGCGATGAATAAGAATAACCCAGTTGCTTATTTGCTTGAGTCTTTTATCATCTGGTACGAAAGATTAGGACATGTGAACTACAAATGAATTCAAAGATTAATGAACATGAACCTAATTCCTAAGTGTAAAACAAGCAAAGAAAAATGTGAAGTGTGCGTACCTGCCAAACTAACAAAAACACCATCATCCTGAGTTGAAAGAACAACTAAACCTCTAGGTTTAATTCACACAGACTTATGTGATTTAGAATATTTTCCAACTAGAGGTGGAAAAAGTATTTTGTGACATTCATAGATGATCACTGATAGTTCAGGTTTTCACTCAAGAAATCACTGCAAGCGTACAGATGCGTACGTTGTAGTGGTTCGGGATCGAATCCACAGAGACCAAAGGTTGCACGAAAAACTATAAGATCAAACACGAGCTAAAGCGAAAAAAAGAATTGTAAGATGATTTTGTAATTCAAAATAAGCAGAGAAAGCAACGAAACATGCAAATGTAAATCAAACAGAGAGAAAGCGCTGGGTACAGGAAGTTCTCAGGGAAATCATTTTATCAGGATTATAGGTTTGTCGTCAGGGAAAAACTTAAGAGCCATCTTGAACTCAATTCAAAAAATTATAGTCAACCTAATTCCGTAGCGCTAACTACCTATGTTTAAGGATCCTAAACACTAACTTCCGTTAGTTTTGAATCCTAAACATGCATTCTAAATAGGATTGATTTGTTCACAAATTACTTACACATAGATTTCCATTGCCCTAAGACAATTTGCTCATTTATCTCTCTTTCATGAATTTCATTGAACACTTTCAGTGAGTGCAATATCCTAAGTTAATGAACTAGGTGATCAAGCAAGTTCAAGAATTAAACACAAAGGTAAACAAAGATTAATTGATAATTCCCCAATCTAACAACCTAACAATCACAGATTCATGAAATTCCCTACAAAAAACCTTAAACCCAACAGGAAGACTACTTACTCATAATCAGAGAACAATAAAAAAATCAAAAGAAAACATATTATAATTGCAATTGAAAGAGTAAAAAAGGTTCGGAAATCTTCTCCGAAACAAAGTACAAGTTTTGATCTCTCTCCCTTAGGTTACAAAACTCTCTCCTTTTTCAAAAACTCATAGAAACAACATAATTCTCTGTAAATCATGAGTCTAGATTATGTTTACAAGTATCCCGGTTTAGTCTTCAGTTTTCCTCGGTTTAGAAACTTATTTTAAAATCAGACTTTCGCGATATGCCTTGGATTGATCAATCCCTGTAGTGTGGATCGATCGTTCTAGGTCACTTTGTCTAGAAACTTCACTTCGCGATCCAATTTCTCCGTGACATTTGTCCAGAATGATCTTTAAGCTCCTAAATCCGTCATATCTCGTTCTTCTATCCATTTTAAACCTATAACTTGTGAAAAACACAAAGAAGAAAAAAAACCCAAAAAGGACACATAATACCCAGGTGGAACAGCTACACAAGAATGATTTCCAAAAGACAATGCCTATACAACACAAAGAAATGCATATAACTCATCAACATACCCCCATCTTTCCGTAGACACTCAAGGTCGTGTCTAAGCTACCTAAAGGCTCCAATCCTACCTAAGTAATTAGGAACAAAATTCATGTCTATACTACTCTCTCCATTGTTTTTACACATGTGTGCATGTAAGAGCATAAAGAGATGCATGGAGAATCAAGGAGATAGGGAAAGGGTGGTGATACCACACTAAAAATGAATCTGGCCATCCAGGATACTTGAAAAGAGCAATAAAGAATGTGGATTGCAATCCTGGATGATGTTTCCGTTTCCTCACCAAGAGAAACTAAATTCATTAATCGTCCTATAACACAGAATCAATCACAATAAAGTCAAGATCTTGATTCTCATTGTTTTCTGGTGGGAGTTTAGACAGTGAGGTTCTCTGGTTTGCCTGCGCTAATGGTTCTACAAAAATGATCATCAAAGAAAGATTAAAGGACATGCGTAGAATAATAATCTAAAGTCATCATCAGGCAAAGATCATCCAAAACAAGTTTTTAAAGACTCATAAGAAACACACTAAAAGAAAAAGAAAAATACATAAGTAACCTCCCCCAAACTTAGTTCACACCGTCTCGATGGTAAAAGAAACTTGAAGAAGGGGGTAAGTCTAAAAGATAAAAGGAAATGCAAAAAAAAGAGAAAAAGAAAATAAAATAAAAACCGGTGTGTCAGAGATAAGATCAAATAGATGGTCCAGCACCATCATATCGCGCTTTCTTGCGCGCCTCTGCCTCGGACCGAGCAGCCTCGACACCAATCATCTCATCAATATCCTCAGAAGAAGGGTCTCCACTGGTGGCAGGGGCAGGAGCAGGCGCCACAATATCCGTAGCTGCAGAGCATGTGCATCCACCTATAAATGTCTTCTTCATGGCTTTCAGAAGTCGCATGAGAAGGTTGTTGGTCTTTTGATCGATGTTAATAGTCCAAGCCCGGAACTCTCTGTCATGGCTGTCAAGAGGAAGTGCTGGAGCAAGCTGAAACGAAGAGAAATCATTAGGAAAGAGCTCCTTAGCAGAAGCGTCATTATCGTGCTCCTCAGACTCGTGATCTGGATCAATCTGAACAGGCTGCGAAGAAGAACCAACGCCCTTGGTCTTCTTGAATGTCATGGGACATGGGAATAAATTTGCAGGGCTATGAAAAAACTCTACCGCTGCAGTACTCACTAAGTCAATCAAATCAGGACGAGGGAGAATGCAAAAGAGAGAAACCTGGTCGCAACTCTGAAAGTGATAGACATGCAGTGCAGAAGAGAGGAAATGTCCATGGATAGGACCCGTGATAATGATGCAGTCAATCAAATGACGATCATCACAGTAGTTATATGGGCGATCATGAATCGTCCCACGCACTGGTACCTTCTTTCCCACTAGGCGAATGCGATGAAAACGCAGAATCCAGGTAATCATTCCGCCAAAAGCTAAAGACTTCCCCACATCATAAATGCCTTGTAGTAGGTGAACTTCTCCGCCAGCACCGTCCCAGGTTAAGCTCATGGCCCTGCGGATAAGTCACATTATCACCTACTGTCCAAAGATGCTTAACTCCTACGAACAACAAAATCAACTCATCGTAGGTAATAGCAACCTGAATGGTCTTCCCGTAGATGTGGGAATTCAATATCTTGGCGGCGTAACATAAGGCAGCGCTACGGATCCTGGACTGCTTGGCATTCCACGAGGTAAGACGACCTGCGACAATGAAATTCGAGAAATCATGAACACAAGGACGAAGAGGGATCTCAGAATGTCTACCCTTGGGGAAACCGAAGATGTCACACATCTGGAACAGAGACATGCTGTAGAACCACTTGTTGACAATGAATGAGAAAGTGCCTTCATTGGTAACAAGATTGTCGGGATCCTGATACTGAAGGCGTGCAGAGGCCATAAACTGGCGGCAAAGTTCAAGATAAACATCCTCCTCGAGATCAAAGAGGCTCCCCAAGCCTATCCTCTTAGTCAAAGTTTGAAGTCTCGTGTTGTGTCCTAAAGCAATAGTAGTGTACCCATCAACATACTTAGTGGCGGAGAAATCGATGGCGTAGAGCTTCTGGTAGAAGGCTTCGTCATGCTCATCTAAATTTTTGGTGATTGGATGGTAGGCGGGATGCTTCTTGTTGTTCTTATGAAACTTCTTCTTGAAACTAGGCACACGAGCAGCCGCAGTAGTAGGCTCAATGGCTGGCGCAAGAACTCGAGAAGATGAGCTCGCGTCTGGTCCTGTTTGCTTCTTTGTTCTCGTCATCCTACAGAAGAGAAAAACTCAAAAACCAATTAGTTCCGATGGATTACGAAGACAAACTCTAATCAAATCGCTCATCATCTGCACTCAAAATAGCAATTCATCATTCAATAACACTCAACGACCAACCAAATGTGCAGAAAAACTCACGAATTTTCGTTTCAAGGAGGACCCAAAAATTTGGAATCCTTCAAAAAACTTCTTCATGTGGTTTAGCATAAAAAACAAGTGCCCAATAGCATATATATATATATATATATATCAAAATCAATTCAAACCATGAAGAACAAGCTAAAAAAACCAACATACCGAAATTCGCCGCTGAGAACGGTAAAAATCAAAACTCATCAAATTCGCGCAAATTCGTGTCCTAATCCTACAATCATATTTCCTACGCATAGTCACTAAAATATATCAACAACAATCATCAAAAATATCAAAGACACACTTATTTTAGCAATTTTCTCTCTTAACACAAACTCATCAAATCATCTCATCAAACAACCAATTCGGGACATAAATTCCAACTAAAACTGTCGACTACATGCATATGAGGCCATAGAAAAACCTATTTCGAATTTTAAATGCATGAATCAAAAACCCTTAACTCCAACTTAAATTTCAAAATTTTTAAAATGAAACAAAGAAAAATATTACGAAAAGTGAAAATGAACATCATGCATCGCTGGAAAGTTGCAGGTGAATTGCATAGTCCGAATGGCATTCTCCGGTAAGCATACGTTCCATAATGACATGTGAATGTAGTCTTTTCTTGGTCCGCCAGATGAATGGAAATCTGAAAGAAACCTGAATAACCATCAAGAAAACAGTAATAAGGGTGATTAGCAAGTCTTTCTAGTATTTTATAAATAAAAGGAAGTGGAAAGTGATAATTTCTCATGACCAAGTTAACTTCGTGTAGTCAATGCACATTTTTTGGCTAGTGATTGTCCTGGTGGGGATGAGCTCATTCTTCTCGTTTTTGATGACAATGTTCCCACCTTTTTTTGGAGCTACGTGAACTGGACTCACCCATGTGCTGTCTGAGATGGGGTAAATCACGCCTGTACCCAAAAGCCTCAGAATCTCTTTCTTGACCACTTCCATCAGCTTTGGATTGAGTCTCCTCTGATGTTCGATAGAAGTCTTGGATTCATCCTCCAAGTGGATCCTATGCATACAGAGATCTTGAGATATACCTGTGATATCATCCAAAGAATACCCCAATGCTTTTCTATACTTCCTCAACTTCGAAAGAAGCAAGGAAGTCTCAGCATTGTTCAAGTTAGCATTGACAATCACAAGGTATGTAAAATTGGGGCCTAAGAAAACATACCTAAATCCTGCATGCAATGGCTTGAGCTCAAGTTTTGGTGCTTTCAGCTCACTCTAATCAGACTTCGAACTCACCTTAATAGCAGTAGATGTCGGATATAATGGCTCCTCGAGCTTAATGTACGCAACTTGCTTCTCAATTATAGGTGTCGAGTCCAGCAACACGACAACCTCATAAGTGTCTTTGGAAACCCATATTCGCTCTCAATCTGAGTCAAATCAACTCGTAGTGAGTTCTATGTGTACAACTCCTCAACAGACTCCTCAATCATGTCAGTGAGCGTGTCTACCCAGAAAGTGTTTCCATCAATGGTAGGCTTCTTTATAGATTTCTCAATATTGAACCTCATAATCAACTTCCCGAGATTGAGATCAATCTGACCGTTTTGTACGTCAATCATGGCTCTAGCAATGGATAATAGCGGTCTTCCTAGGATAATAGGATCCTTAGGCTCTTCTTCAAGCTCCAATACTATGAAATATGTGTATACGTAGCCTTCTCCAATTCCAACAGGAATATTGTAGAGAATTCCCACTAGCCGTCGAATGGATTTTTCAGCTAACACTAAAGACATCCTGGTGGGCTTGTAGTTGATTATGTTCTTCCTCTGAAACACGGATAAAGCATCACACAAACTCTTGATCCCAAATCGCACAAACATCTTTCAAATGTCAGAGATCCAATCTTGCACGACAATACGAAAGGTCCAGGATCCTCTCATTTCTCGGGCGCAATATTTTGAAGAACTGCACTACATTCCGCAGTAAGCATAGAAACTCCCTGCTCCAATGTCATCTTATCAGAAAGAATCTCCTTCATGTACCTTTTTAGAGACAATACCATCTTAACTGCCTCGACGAAGAGCAATCTAACATGTAACTCACCAACAAGATTCTTTAGCTTTTCATACTCGCATCCTTTAACTCTTTGTCGGGGTTTGGATAAGTAACCTTAGGAACATAAGGTGGTGCTGGCACATAATCATTGTCAGTGTCTACGTGAGTTTTATCGACATTTGGAACGTTTGTCTCTGTGTCATGACCTAGATCGATTGATCCTAGTGGATTGGATCAATCGATCCTTTCCATTCTGTCAGGAATCGCAGCAAATGCAATTCCACCGGATCGGTTGATCGGTTCCCTAGATCGGTCCAGGGAACTGATCAACCGATCCTTTCCTCTCTGCCATTATCAATAGTTTTTCCACTTCTCAATGTAATCGCATTGCAGTATGCTTTGGGGTTCTTTTCCGGTTTTCCCAGAATGACGCCCGACGGGGCTCTATTGCTTGCAAAATTCTGAGCAATCTGTGTATCCAGTAACTTCAAATGAGTACTCGATGTTTCGAACTTCCCATTGAGATCACTGTACATGTTGTCCACTTTATGATTTATGTCCGCAGCGGACTTGGTCTGATTGTCCAGCACTTGTTGTAGCATTTTCTTCAGATCACTATCTTGGGAAGATATATAATACTGTCCTTGGTTCTGATTCTCATAACCTGGTTATTCCTGAAACGTTTTCAACCATATTTTTGCTTCTATGATACCCATTGTTCCCTAAACAACTGTTCTGATTATGATTCTTGTTATGATATCCCAGATTGAAGACACCTGAATTCTGACCAAAAGGCTTCTTCTGAAACTGGTTCTGCTGATTGAAACCTTTGTTTCCATAGTTCCCATGGTTTTAAATGTAATTCACGTCTGCTTTATCATCATTCAGCTCTTCAGCCATAAACTCTTGGTACATCTTTCCAAGCTTCTGCTCTTGGAACATAGATCCATCGTTCTGTTCCCCCACGTAGTGTACCCCTTTCTGATCTCTTCTCATCAGCTCATCAAGCTTTGATTGTAGATCATCAATCCTTTTTGCATCTGCTGTTACACTTCCTCTACCTCGATCAAAATCAGACCTACAATTTGCTTGGCTATTCGCCATATTGTTCACCAACATGTAAGCTTCTTCCATAATCTTTGTCATAAAATCACCATTTCTCGCTTTGTCCATGCCATTCTGATACTTCTCCTCAACTCCATTGTAGAAAATGTTAAGGAGATTCCAATCTGTGAAACCATGGAGTGGACAATCAAACGTGTACTCCTTGAATCTATCTTAGGCTACATTGAAACTTTCTGTACCCAATTGTTGAAATCCAGCGATCTTTTTTCTAAGAGACATAGATCGAGACTTTGTGAAGAAATTTCCCAAGAAAGCTGCTTTAATTTTGTCCAAGGTAGTCAAAGAGTTTAGTTCCAAACCGTTATACCATCTCAAAGCTTTGTCCTTCTGCGAGAAGATGAATAACCAGCACTTCAGAGCCTCAATAGGTACCCCATTGTGCTCAATAGTATTGCAGATTGCTTCAAACTTATCCAAGTGGTGCATTGGGTTCTCGGATGGCAACCCATGAAATTGATTCTACTGCACCAAATTAATGAGACCAGTCTTGATCTCGAAGTCCCTCGTTTCAATAAGTGGCAGACGAATCCCAACCTGATTTGCATAGAAAGCCTCAAGAGTGTCATATTGCGCCAAAGTCACCCTCTGTTGAGGTTGATTCACGCCTTGTTGCCCCGTAGCTACAACATTTTGCTGGTCTTTCTATGGGATATCAACATTATTTCCATCCCCAGTAGGTAGGTCGATTCTTGGAAGATCTCCAGGGAAGAGAGGATTGTTTCGGATACGAAGGTTCTCCATATGGTCACCCATAATGTCTTCGAACTACGGAATACTCTCAAGTAACTTCTCCTTCTTCTTTTGCCTCTCTAGACGTCCAAGTTCTTGTTCAAATTCAAGAAGATTCGTTTTTCCTTGGCTTCTAGTGTGAGGTCTTTTCATGCACCTAAAAGCACAAAAACAAAGAAGAAAAAGAAGAGATTAAACAAAGTTAGGTAAATGCCTTAGGCACGCAATGATCCTAAGTTCTAAGACGACCTATTGGTCCCCAAAAATTATGCCAGAAAACTTGATAGCTCAGGTTTTCACCCAAGAAATCACTGCAAGCGTACATATGCGTACGTTTTAATGGTTCGGGATCGAATCCATAGAGACCAAAGATTATACGAAAAACTATCATATCAAACGTAAGTAAAGGGAAAAAGAAGAGTTGTAAGATGATGTTGTAACTCGAAATAAGCAGAGAAAGCAAGGAAACATGCATATGTAAATCAATCAGAGAGAAAGCGTTAGGTACAGGGTGTTCTTAGGGAAATCATTTCATCAAGATTATATGTTTGTTGTCAGGGAAACAATTAAGAGCCATCTTGAACTCAATTCACAATATTATAGTCAACCTGCTTCCGTAGCGCTAACTACCTATGTTTAAAGATCCTAGACACTAACTTCCGTTGAGTTTTGAATCCTAAACATGCATTCTAAACAGGATTGATTTGTTTAGAAATTGTTTACATATCAATTTCCATTAGTCTAAGACAATTGGCTCATTTATATTTCTTTCAGGAATTTCATCGAACACTTTCAGTGCGTGAAATATCCTAAGTTCGTGAACTAGGTGATCAAGCCAATTTAAGCATTAAAAAAAAGATAAACAAAGATCAACTGATAAATCCCAATCTAACAACCTAACAATCACATATTCATGAAATTCCCTACGAGAAACCCTAAACCCAACTAGAAGACTAGTCACTCATAATCAGAGAACAATCACATAAAAAAATCAAAAGAAAACATATTGAATTGCAATTGAAAGAGTAAAAATGGTTGAGAAATCTTCTCCGAAACGAAGTACAAGTTTTGATCTCTATCCCTTAGGTTATAAAACTCTCTCCTTATTCAAAAACTCATATAAACAACATAATTCTCTGTAAATCACTAGTCTAAGGTATGTTTACAAGTATCCCGGTTCAGTCTTCGGTTTTCTTCGGTTCAGAAACTTATTTTAAAATCAGACTTTCGCGATATGCCTTGGATCGATCGATCCATGTAGTGTGGATCAATCGATCTAGGTCACTCTGTCCAGAAACTTCACTTTGCGATCCGACATCTTCACGACATTTGTTCTGAATGATCTTTAAGCTCATAAATTCGTCATATCGCGTTCTTCTATCCACTGCGAACCTATAACCTGTGAAAATCACAAAGAAGAACAAAACCCAAAAAGGACAAATAATACTTTGAAAACATAACTTTTCTCGACTAAAAACACGAATAAAAACCTGCAAAATCACAACACAATAATCACACTAAGTATTGTTATGTATATTTGTTATATATCAAAGATGATGTCTTGGAAAAATTCAAGGACTATAAAAGGGAAGTAGAAAATAAACTTGATAAAACTATCACAGTAGTTTGAAGCGATAAAGGAGGCAAATATGATGGACCAAAAAATCCGAACTCTAAAAAAAATGATAAATGCAATGTTACAGGAATCTGGGTTAGCCAAGTTAATGTGGAGGGGAAGCTTTGTTTACCATAAACTATATCCTCAACAAGATACCACGCAAAGTTATTGGAAAAACGCCTTATGAACTTTGAAAAGTTATGTCACAATCATATAAATACCTGAAAGTGTGGGGGTGCCTAGCAAAAGTGGCAGTGCCACCTCCGAAAAAGGTCACAGTCGGACCAAAAACTGTGGACTATATTTTCATAGGATACGCACACAACAGTAGTGCTTATCGTTTTCTTGTGTACAAATCCGACATCCCATATATCCATGTGAATACAATAATGGAATCAAGAAATGCATCTTTTTCGAACATATCTTTCCATGTAAAGATAAACAAGTTCCAAAATGGACACGTGAGGAAAGAGACGAGGCTTGTACTTCTTGAACTTCAGTAAATGAAAGAGAAGATGCTGAAGAGGAACCTAGGCGAAGCAAAAGAGCGCGTAAGGAAAAATCATTTGGCGATGTTTTCTGGATGGTCTTTCTATTAGAGAATGAACCAAAAATGTACTCAAAAGACATGTTTACACTTGATACGCCTTCTTGGAAAGAAGTGGTCAACAGTGAGATTGACTCAATTATGAAAAATCATACATGGGAGATAATTGATCTACCACCTGGGTGTAAAGCACTATGGTGTAAATGGATGTTTAAAAGAAAGTTGAAAGCTGATGGCTCAATAGATAAGTACAAAGCATGGCTCGTGGTATAAGGATTCCAACAAAAAGAAGGTATGGACTTCTTCGACACTTATTCTCCAGTCACGAGAATAACTTCAGTCAGAATGTTGATAAGCATTGTTGCATTGAGGGACCTAGAAATACATCAAATAGATGTTAAGATGGCCTTTCAAAATGGTGATTTAGAAGAGGAAGTCAATATGAAACAACCTGAAGGGTTCGTTATCCTATGAAAATAAGATAAAATGATAGACTAGTAAAATCATTATATGGACTAAAGCAAGCTCCAAAACAATGGAATAAAAAAAATTTGACAACGTAATGATGTCAAATGGCTTCAACATCAATGAATGTGACAAATATATTTACATCAAAACTACTCCACCAAGTATGTTTTTTTTATGTTTATACATAGATGATATGCTCATTATTGGCAGCAATAAAGATATAATCCAACAAACTAAGAGCATGCTTAGCGGAAAGTTTGACATGAAAGACATGGGTCTAGCAGATGTCATTCTCAGGTTAAAATGACTAGAACTTCTGACGGAATCATTCAGTCTCAAACTCACTATGCTGAAAATATATTTGATAGGTTCAAGAAATACTCAAGTGGAACAACAAAAACTCTTGTAGACCCTCACCTTCATCAGACCAAGAATTCAAGTGAAGCAGTATCTCAAGTAGAGTATGCAAGGGTGATCGGAAGTCTGATGTACTTAACAAATTGTACTAGACCCCACTTAGCGCATGCAGTAAATTTTTGTACGTCGTGACACTAGTAATCCAGGTCACAAACGCTAGAGAGCCATAACTATAGTGTTGAAATATGTACGTTATACTAAAGATTATGGAATGCACTACGGTAAATAACCAAAATTTTTGGAATGATACAGTGTCACAAATTGGATTTCTGACACCAAAAACTCAAAACCCACAAGTGGATATATCTTTACACTTGGCGGTGCAACAATATCCTGGAAGTTTTCCAAACAAACTCTGTTAGCCAGATCGACCATGGAATCTAAGTTTATAGATGTAGACAGAGCTACAACGGAAGCAGAGTGGCTTCGAAATTTTTTGAAAGATATCCCGATGTGGGAGAAACATGTCGCAGCATTACGTGTACACTGTGATAGTCAATCGACTATAGCTCGAGCACATAATACTCTCTACAATAGAAAATCTCGTCATATGAGAAGACGACATAAATCCATTAGACAATTGATCTCTAGTTGTGTGATCACACTAGACTACATTAAATCAAAGGACAACTTATCAGATCCATTAACTAAAGGTTTGTCTCGAGATCCAAGTTGTAAGATCATCTAGAGGAATGGGTTTAAAGCCTATGACTGAAAGAGGAGCTTGATTAAAACCCCACCTATGTGACTAGAGATCCCAAGATCTAGGTTCAAAGAGACAACTAAATCAAGCTAACTCTTGTAAGAGCACTGTGAGACTCAAGACTCAAGTTCAAGGCCAAAATGAACACAATAGAAAACTAAGTTCTACGAAAACCAAAGATAAATTATAACTGCCGTCTCGGTTTACATCAAAATTCGGGTGGTTCAAGACATCATGTTCACCTTCTGGCCAAGTAAACCCGACTGATATTAACAATGAGTGATTCAAAGCTGAAAAATGCTACTTACTCAGACATAGTGGAATTTCGCCTATATTTTAGGAAAGTCCTTATGTCTACTCTGTAGGATAGTCTAGTCAGAGTCAATAGAGTCTTTCATGCCTTTAATGTTTAGAGTCATTTGTATTCATGTGAGGGATTATTGGGACCACATTTTAAATTATTGTTGGGTCATTGGACCAACATTTTGCTAATGTTAAAATGTGTATAAATGGTGAATGAGAAATGGGCTAGAGGCTTTATAAGACAACTTCAAGTATATGTGCAAAATGTGTATAAGTGCAAAATGTCCCACATTAGAAAGGGCATACATGTTTTACTTGAATATATATGAGAACACATAGGAAGGATTCCAAAATGTGTTGTGATAGAGAGGATTGAGGAATCCACACGTGCGTGTCGTCGCCGCCATCCAGCAGACTCGGCTTGGCACGACACGGCTCGACTTGACTCAACTCGGCACGACTCGAGTTGACTCGGCGCGACACATCATGGCATGACTCGGCTCGTCACAACAAGACCTAAGAGATCAAACACGCAGTGGACGCTGTCTAGGTACTGAAGTCACGAACAAAAAAAAATAGAATATCGTAGGACCGTTCTCAATATTCACTACATGTCATCTTCATCAGCGATCGTTATACATATAATGTTTGAGATCTCTATGATTTAAATCTTCATATTATTTCACTTTGGTTTTGATTAGTTTACTGATTTTGAAAATTTTAATTCATCTTTCAAGTTTACTACTTCAATGAGTGGTAGTGTTGGATTCTTCTCTGACAGAAGGTCTAGCTCATTTCCTTAGTAAGTTAAACTTTTCAAGTCATCTCAATTCTTTTGATCCGACAGTTATTGGTCATAGAATGATTCAATCACTATGTTATTTCAGTTATTAAATATGGTTTCAAATGTAGATATGATGCCAATGTATATGTGGTTTTGTTGTACTCTTGGTAACTAACTTTCATTTAATCTTTTTACAATTTTTGTCATGTGTACGTTTAAGGCCAGTGACTCAGGTTAGCATTTTTTTTTATTAGAGTGTTCAAATGAAAGCCCATTTTATATATTGTGAGAAGTACATTAGCCCATGTAATTAGGGTCTAGCACAATAGATCCCATATATATAGTGATATTATGTAATGAAAATCACAACTTGGAATATCAATATCCTTTCACAAAATATTGTTGTTCTTGAAGACAATTTAAGCTTCTTCCACTCTTCTACTTTCTTGCATAATAAAGCTCCAATGAGTTACTTTCCTTTATATATATTATCAATCTCGTTTTCTATCCAAATAAGCTTGAATCCTCTTTGTTTTGAGATAACCAACATGATATCAGGGCTGTGTGACCAATTTTGCCATAGATTTAGCGAGTGGGACGCTCTCTGGTATTCGTGGAAGGAGTTTGATGTTGCCTGAAGCCCCTTCCTTTCGATGGATATCCACCTCTACCACGATTGAAACCCAACCTTTAATAGCCTCCGGGACCTGTCTGAGAGTAATATGTGCGATGTGTCTGAAAAGCAATATGAGGAGAGACTTCTAGTGTCGATTCATAGGTCTGAAGTCGAGAAGCGAATCCATAAATCTCAGACACAACATCATTAAATGTAGGTGAGGGAAATCGTGACATAGAGTTCTAAGTAACAATGGTAATGGGATCAAAATCTCTGCCCAAACCATTCATGAAGGTAAATATCTTGAGAGATTCTTCAACCGATTTTTCTATGGAGCTAAGCTAATCACAAATTGTACAGAACTCTCTTGTATATGTAGCAAAATCTTTACCTTTGATACTCATCGGTTGAAGACGTCGCTTTATCTCGAACTCCCTAGCCAACAAGCTTCTGTTGAAATTGTTTGCCAGAGACAGTCAAACATCTTGTGAAGTTGTTAGACAACGAACGTAGCCAAGCACTGATGTGTCAATATTTTAGTGGTTTTTACTACGGTTTTTACACGAGATTTATGGTTTTTAGTATGTATTCGGACCGTTTTGGCGCAGATTGGTGTTCTTTGTTGTTTTTACAGGAATCGAGCTTGAATGTGCGAAAAGAATGCATTTTGAATGGATTTCAAGTGTCGAAGGAAGTGTTCGTGAAAAGCTGGAAAATACCCAGAAATTTGGACAAGAATCAACTGATCCATGTCTAAGGATCGATCGATCCCTGTCACGAATTGCAGACCGATTTTATGAAGAATCAGACCGAACTTATTTCGAACCGGATTACTATCAAAAGACCTAAGCTCGTGTTTTAGCTTTCATAATGCACTTTTACAGACCTTTAGAGAGCATAGAGAGATTTTGTAACATAGGGAGAAGAAGCTTCTTTGTTCTTTGATTCGAGAAGTTTTCAGAACCCTTTGTACTCTTGTTTTTGCTTAATACAATCATGTCTCTCTTGAATTTGATCTGTGTTTATGCAATTACCATGAGTNTTGGGTTTAGGGTTCTCACATAGAGATTCGTGAATTGTTGATATAGAATCGCATGATTAGAGATTTAATCTAATGGATCTTCATCTATGATTGATCATAATGAATTAAATTAAACTGATCACTTAG